>JANAVB010010799.1:4465810-4717014 GCA_029216955.1 Iris pallida
CAGATCGAAGCAGCTTTTGAAACGGAAAAGCCATCTCCAGGAGTCAGAAGGCTTAGTGACTTGGCGAATCTCGACTCCTAACTGAGCAGTGTACTGGTAGACCTCAGGCCTCCAGATCTCATCCCTGATGATCAGACTACACTTCAGCCCTCTACCCGCCTCTCTGTCCATCTGTGGTCCCTAGGTCTCCAGGAGGGAACCCTGACTCATCCACGGGTCAAGCCAAAGATCAGTGCTTGTCCCATCTTTCATGGTCCTGCAAATAGCTGACTGAAGAACCGATCTGTATCGAAAAATAGCCTTAAATGTGACCGAGTAATTGTTATCAATCATGCACGTCCAGAAAATTGACCACCTCAAATATTTTTTTAGTCATCCACTCTGCCCAAAGCGAAACTCCCTTGATGAATTGTCGCGCCAACTTCACCCCAGAAGCTTCCCTAACCGCACGTAGTAGTCTCAACCCCACTCCTCCTTCCTCCCGAGGCCGACAAAGTTGTTCCCAAGCGATCGCATGTATACCTCCTCGCCAGATGAAATCGGCACATATAGACTCGACCTTCCGTATAGTAGCTACCGGGATCTGGATCGACTGCAACCAGAACATAGTAATGCCATAAATAACAGACCTTACCAACTCATTACGGCCACCAAAAGACAGACCAGTAGCCTGCCAGCCTTCTACTCTCTTTTGGGCAAATTTTACCAGGCAGTGACTGTCCTAATTCCTAGCAAATTAACCGTCAATGGTACCCCCAGATATTTTACCGGTAACCCACCCTTCTCCACTCCCAAAGCAAGGGCCATTTCCTCCTTGTGAGTGCACCGAGAGCTGAAATAAAACATGCTCTTCTTCCTATTCAGTTGAAGCCCGGACAGCCTCCCGAACTCCTCCATAATATCCGATAGTGCAAGCATCCCCCGCATAGACGGATGGAAAAGCACCAAGAGGTCATCAGCATAGATCAAGTATGATACCACCTGCTTTACTAGCTTGAAGAAAGGAACAATCTTCCTGCTATGCACAGCCAGATCTATCATACAGGTGAAGTACTCCATCACCAAGATAAACAGGTATGGGGACAGAGGGTCCCCCTGCCGCATGCCCTTTTTGCTTCTGAAGAAACCATAAGGGGTACCCTGGATGAGGACCGAAAATGTAGGAGAGCATATGCACTCCCTCACCCTCGCTACCCACCTCTCATCAAATCCCATTGCTAGCATAAGGTGGCATAGAAAATCCCTGTTAACCGTGTCATAAGCCTTCCGCAAATCCAGCTTCACACAGGCCTTCATCCCTCCTGATTTACTGAACTCTCTCACCAGCTCATGTGCAAGAAGACTGTGCTCAGCAATCGAGCGACCCTTGATGAATGTCGCATGATTCTTAGATACCAGTCCCTGCATAATCTCCTCCATGCGCCGGCACATAAGTTGAGTAATTATCTTATACAGATAATTACAACACGCAATAGGTCAGAAATCAGCGAGCGAAGTCGTGCCCTCCTTCTTTGGGACCAGGGTCAGAAAAGTGTGGTTCAGCTCCTTCAGCAACTTTCCTTCCAGGAAAAACTCCTACACCGCCTCGAGGACTGGGTACTTTAACACACCCCAGTGTTGCCTAAAAAACCCGCAAGAGAAGCCGTCCGGCCCCGGGGCCTTATTTTGGTCTGCCTTCATCACAATTTCCTCCACATCCTCTAATCTCACAGGAGCCAACAACAAGATATTCCCATGATGCGTCACCAGCCTCTTAGTGACAAGGGCAGGAAACGTGCTGGGATAATCAGTCTACTGATATAAGTCTAAATAGAATATGACTGCCTCCTCCTGAATCTCCACTGGATCTCCGACGAGCCTCCCCTCGCCATTTAGAAGCCTATGAATGATGTTCCGGCGCTGTCTGGTATGGATCACATCGTAGAAGAACTTGGTACAGCGGTCTCCATCCTTCAGCCATGAATACTTGGCCCTCTGTGCCGTACTAATCTCCTGCTGGAGCCTCATGATGTTGACCTCCGTAATCAGGTCCTTCTCCCTAGCAGCCAACTCACCGCCCAGCATGTCAGCCTGCAAAGCTTCATGTACCTCTCGGAGATCGGCCTCCTTATCCTCCAGGAAAGATCGCAGCATCTTTTTCACCCAATCCCGAATAGCTTTCTTGACCTATTTGAGATTGTGAACCATACGAAACTGAGCCGTACCCTCCCGAGAATACTGTAGCCCCCCCCCCCCATAACCACCTCCTCATATCCAGCAGAGAGGTACCAGCTATTATTGTACCTGAACGGCCTAGCCTTCCAGGGGGCCTCTCAGAGAGCCCTACCCGGATAGGGGAGTGATCACTGGTCCCTCCCGCTAGTCCCTCCACCATGGAATTTAAAAAGTAGCAAAACCATTCATTGTTTCCCAGAGCCCTATCAAGCTGGCATACAATCCTATTTTGAACCGCCTTATTGTGTCAGGTCCAGATGTGACCAGCTCTTTCCAGACCCCTCAGCCCCGACATGAGGAGGCACCTCTGGAAGTCGTATAAGATCGGATCTAGCACCGGACGACCTCCCACCTTCTCTCGTCGGTGCAGCATGGCATTAAAGTCTCCTATAAGAAGCAGAGGCGGGTGTGGATGCTCCGCCACACGTCCCATGCGTACTATGTCCTTCCAGAAGGACTCACGCAGCCGCCTATTATTGTGCCCATAAACTGCACCAAGGATGAATTGGAATCCTCCTTTGTTCACAAAAGAGATGCCAATAAGCTGCTCAGTCATCATAACATGTTCCCCCTTCCAACTATCTCTATTCTATCGAACCCAGATCCTGGCCATATCGCAAAGCTCCAAGTTGTGAATATGTGCCCAGTTTGAAGGGGTCATACGGGATAGAATCGATGTCCCTCTAATCTTCGTCTCCAGCAAAATAGATATGTCACACTTCTCACGCTTTAGGACTATACCAATCTTCCTCCATCTCCCAATAGAACACCCTCCACGAATGTTCCAGGAGAGGACCGACATTAATTAATAAATATAGGAGCTCCCTGGACTCCATCTGTACTGACACCCGAGGGAAGTGTCGAGTCCGTCAAGTCTAGATCCTCCCCCCTCCCTGAGGTTAAGGCAAGGTGTGCCTGAATCCGGAAAAGTGTCAAGGTCCAATCCGGATTGGCCTCGGTCTGATCCTCTTCCTGCGGAGAAGGGGCATGCCTCTTCCTGCAATATACCTTCTCCACCACAGAAACCTCCATCCCATCCTGCCTGCTACCAAGGGTAGTCATACCTATCACTCCCCGATCCTAATATACGTATTCTTTCATAAATTCTGTATACGGTATCTGTATTTAGCATGTGTATAATTCTGTATATTATTTATTAATGGTTGCTTGTAGCTTTTAAGCTTGTCATTAGTGGAATGGTTAAAGCAAGATTAGAGATTACAGTTTTTAAGCCAACCCCTATTTATATTCTCTTCCTCACTCTCTCTCCTCATTCACTCTTTCCATTTATTTCCTCAACCACCCACAGGCAAGTACAACTTGCTCAAAAGTGGAGATTAGTGCATTTTTTCTTTCTTGATTTTTACTTGATTTTATTTGTCTACATCGTTCATCCTTTCATTCTCTACAAGTTTAGTTCTTGAAGTTTTTGATTTTAGTGGCTAGATTTGTGTAGATCTAAGTTCCTAAAACTAGAGTTTCATGGGTTTTCATGGCTTTGATCTAATAAACTTGACTATTTTCAAAAATCAAGGGTCCTATGTTGTAGAAAATTTGATTCTATACAATTTTGACCTTTGGAAAGTTAGATTTTGACTTGTTTTGAGAAAGTTGTAGCCAAAACAATATTTGGACTTCTCCTAGGGTCGTCTGTGCTGGTTCTGGCAGGGATAATGAATAGTTCCCTTCGGCCGCTTGAGCATTCCTAGCCGCATAAGCAATTGCAGTCGTATGAGCATTCCTAGCCGCATAAGCAATTGCAGCCGCATGAGCATTCCTAGCCGCATAAGCAATTGCAGCCGCATTTGAGCTGCATAAGCATTTCCTAGCCGCATGCGATCGTGCCGCATGGCGCTGGGCAGTTTCGGCCGCATAATCCTTGCAGCCGCATAATCCTTCGCCGCCGCATGAGCTCATTGCCGCATGAACTATGAACTTCTGAGCCGCATATCCCACTGCCACATATGCAAGATTTCCATTTGAGCCGCATGAGTTCCTTAGCCGCATGGCTTGACTGAGCCGCATATTCCAGCCGCATATGCTGTTGAATTCTGGGCCGCATAAGACCCCATATTCCAGCCGCATAGGCCTGCTGTTCTGAGCCGCATGCGCCCCGTCCGTCCTGAGCCGTATGTGCCCCGCATATTCCAGCTGCGTGAGCCCTGGCCGCATGTTCCTTGTATCTTAGTCCTCATTTCTAATCTGACTACCTGTGTGATGGCTGGATAACCCTATGTGTGTACTGAGGTACAATCTATGTGAGCACCAAGGTGCTATCCTACGCGCTAAGTGTTCCTATGTGATACCTGTCAGTACCTCCAAGAGTCCAGCATTTACATAGCGAATGGTCGGTAGCAATGACGTGGTATGTGTTGTGTGTTGCATTACACCAAGAAGGGGGTACATACGTATGACTCCTTGAGCCAGCACGGATCCCTTCTTGGGGTACTCGTACAATGTACGACATCTAGAGGAGTTAACATGTGACCACGACGTGTGAACTCTGAGGATAACCTAGGGATTAATTAGGCAACTAACTTGGTAGATACATTGGGTGGGAAGAATCCCAAGATCGTGCCATACTGGCCATCCCAGGTTCAGTCCTGACGTGTCGGGTTGGCCGCCCCGAATATGGTTTTATTCGCCTATAGCGGATCGCTATATCCGGCCCTTACGAGCTATGTGTTATATTTTTTAGCGCGATGGCCCTCCGAGGGACTGGTGCATAATCAATGTGTTATATGTCTTATGATTTGGCTAGCCCTGCTGGGTTGACACGATCTGAGGATTCCTTTAATCAGTATCGCGGGGTTAACTCCGCCAAATATAGAAAGCCGCAGGAATGAATGGCCGCTTGAAAAATGACTTGACTGTGCTTGAGCCTTCCATTAGTAGCCGAGGAACATGGACTGTCATGGTGCGAGGTCCAACCCATGTCCTTGTTTGGTCGTTGGGTTGGTCTATCGTGCTAGGACAGGCTGTGGACCGAGGTTACGACCGAAAGCTTTTATTATTATTTGTATTTTATGATTGGATTTTATCTCACTGTTTTGTGCTCCCTTGTGGTACTTGCTATTCGGGACTGACCCCGCTGGTTTTGTTTGGCCAGATCACGTAGCAGAGCCTGAGGATCCGACCTTCTTCCCTGACGTCAATGGTGCATACTAGGAGCATGGCTGGCGGGGGACTCGAGTGGATTTCTTCTCCACCACTCTAGTATCTTTACTTATGTTCTGGCGTCTAGCCACCGGCACCTGTTTAGCCGACTAATCTGGACTTTTTGTCTTGCATAATTTGTAATTAAATCAGACTGCAGCTGAATACAATTATGTACTTTTGACTCTCTGGACTAGCTAACTTATAAAGCTAGATCCTCATGACCATTCTGATGAAGCGTCAGGGACGACTTACTGCTTTATCTCATATGTTCATTAATTGATGTTTTCTTGCTTTGAATGATTGAGACATAGATGTTTTGCGTGACCATAGGAGACTTGAGTGTAGCATGCACCCCCTTGTCTCTTGACAGCCACGAACGCCGTATGACGTTTGTATACCTCATATGTAGTAGCTGGCTTAGTCCGTCTCCGTATTTCGGTACTGGGGCGTGACAATATCCCTGGTCACCATATTCCTCTGGGGCCTGAACGGAACAATCACGCCCTACGGACTCTCCTGACTTGGCTGGGAGTCCGTCTTCGGCCACCTGGATACCTCCATCAGAGTGTCTTCATCTGCTGACCTACCAAACGTTGTCGCTCCGGGGTTGGGACTCACCACCATCTCCGGTTCCACCACCTCCTTATGTGCTACCAAGGGCCTAACAGTCTCCTTACCTCTAGTCATGCATGCATTCGCCACGTGACCAAAACACTTACAGAGGAACATGTGGGAGGGACCCAATCATACTCTACAGCCTGAGTGAGAACCTCCCCAGACGCCACCTTGTACTCCACCAGGCTCGGGAGCTCCGTCCCAACTTTTATCTCCACAAATATCCTGGCATACATCAGTCTGGTACGGAAAGCCGTCGCCTCATCCGCCTTGATCGGCTTACCGAACAAGCTAGCTAGACTCATGAGCAGAGGGATGCACCAGTATTTCTCTGAGAACTCTGAAAAGCGGATCCAGACAGGAATCGCATTCAGGACCTCCTTCTCACATCTCAACTCCGGTGTCCACTCCTTCAGAATAATGAGCCTCCCGTCAAAGGACCAGGGCCCTCCTTGGATAATCCTCGTCACGTCCTCCGGCAAGTCGAATTTCACAAAGTAAAACCCATTCTCGCGGAAGAAGATCTCCATATTTCTCTTGGGTCGCCAAACTCTCTCTGCATACCCCCGAATTTGCCCATAGAAAGGTTTACTTCCCAACACATACATCACCAAAGTGTTCTTCCAGAAGTCCGTCACCTCCGCGATCTCCTCTGCTGGGAAATATGCCATGAGGCCTCCTTCCACCTTCATCGGTGGCACATACTCCATCGACGTTGGACTCTTGTTCACCACCGGTATACAAACATCCTTCCATGATTTAGGGCTCCGCCCGTCAGTGACCTCTTGGAAATGGCACAGGGAGGTACCGGCCTCTGACTACCGACATCCCCAGCAATACCCATTCATTTCTCTGCCACCGTCGCCTTTGGCCTCGCGCCATCCAGATACAGTGCGTCCCGATCCTCCCCCTTGATGTCGGGGGCCTCCTAGACCTATGCTAGGCCTATTCCCGTTCCTCCCAGGGCCTGTCCGACCCAATTCTTGAGTCTGACCCCCTCTTCTCCCTCCCTGACGACGTCTCACCACCGTCGTCCATCCATCATCTACCGTCCGGCCATCCCGAGTCCCAGATCCCGATCCGAATTCGAACACCTGGCTTCTTAGGTCATCAGAAACAATGGCCGCCGGGACGACCGCCGACGCCGGGGCCGCCCTACCCTCCGCCCCCACCTGGGATGAGCCGGCCAACCCCCCCTTCGCCTTCCCCGGTCCGTGCCCACCCGGGAGATCCGTCTCCAGCAGGTGTGGCGGTCCGCCCTACCCCCCGCTTCCTACTCCCGACCCCCCACCGCCTAGGGGGCCGCCACCGTCCGCCAGAGGGAGGCGCCCGGCCCCCGCTCCAAATCTATCTCTCTCTCTCTCTCTCTCTCTATATATATATATATATATATATATATATATATATATATATATATATATATATATATATATATATATAGGGAGCGGATCAAAAGCCCCCCTTAGAAAACCTCCTAAAAACGCCCCTCACTCTCAGTCATAATATTAACATTAATATTAATGTTAATATTAATGTTAATATTAACATTAATATTAATGTTAATGTTAATATTAATTTTTTAATTTTTATATTAATGTTAATATTAATGTTAATGTTAATGTTATTGTTAATATTAATTTTAATGTTAAGTTTAATGTTAATTTTAGTATTTAATGTTAATATTAACATTAATATTAACATTAACATTAATATTAACATTAATATTAATGTTAATATTATGACCGAGAGTGAGGGATTTTTAGGAGGTTTTCTAAGGGAGACTTTTAATCCGCTTCCATATATATATATATATATATATATATATATATATATATATATATATATATATATATATATATATATATATATTGCAATGCTAAAAAGAAATTGTAATGCTGCTATGCCTACCATGGATGCTACTGATCCCAAATGAATTAGGATAGGAACAGACCTCCAATATATAAAATTGTCCAATATGAACTCCCAATCCAAATTTGATTGGAGATGTAATCTTGATTCTACTCGTCCAGGCTACCAATTGATGATCTACTTTGGATTCTCTAATCTATACTACTATATAATAATAAAAAATAGGCTTTATATTAAAAAAAAATTATTCCAAAAATGTCATCATCTATATTTACTAATTAAAATTGTTAATTAAATTTAATATATATTGCTATGTAATTACCTATAGAAAGAAAAAAAAATATTTTTTGTATTTCCAAGTATTATGAAATATGTGCACATCAGGTGCATATATACTAGTATGTTGATAATTGGTCAATTTTATTGGAGACTATAATCAAGGATTCGCCGAAGATTGTCTCCTCTTAAATCCTAACTTGATAAGCAATTTAGTAGTATAGATTTATACTCCTTAATTTACACGGTAATCATTTTTTACTCTAATTTCTGTCAATTTTTTTTCTTAATTCTCATCTAACTTGATGTCCAAATGGCACCTCTGACCATACCATACACATTTTACACATTTAAGATGAAAAATACACATATATTTGAAGAAGAAGACGATGACAACGTGATTAAAAAACGAGAGAAAGGAATCCATTAACCCGATCCACAAATAAACAAGATACTTCTTGGGGTGGTAAAAAAAAATCAAGAGAGGTTTACGAACAATACAATAGTTTTGAGAGAAGTATGAACGAGATAAAGAGGATGTATGAGGAGGTTTCTGGGATGTTGTTTGGGCGAGAAATGCTAAAGACTTCTTGTTGCACCTCTCGTGTCAGAGATTTTGGAAGTCGTCCCAAAAGACTTGAAAGTACATTGTTTAGTGGTGATTCTTGTGTACTTTAGGTATTTTATCTTCTGTGCAAATGGCCAGCCACTGATCCGTTCCACCTAGGTGGATGCAAGATTTAAAAGAAATAACTAGCCTAACATTATATTTTTATTTATTATTTTGATGCAGTCCTGCACTTTATACATACTGCATTGCATATTATTTGAGCTCATTTGTTGGGATACGCGGTACGATCCGACCAGAAATTGACCCATGAGATACGATATTAGATTGGGCTCATATGTCTTAAAAAAAAATTTTCATGCAAAGGCCTGAACCAATTCCAATTAACTACACCTCATGGCCATACTTCCTATATGTGGAACTAAATTATCAACTCCGTTATCACCCCCATTTTTGACCGATCAACCGGAAACGAAGTACAATCCAACAATCTTCACCTTAGTTCGTTTTCACTGACCAAGCAATCTAGCACATGCACCTGCTATTTTTTTGTTCGTTCCACCTAGCACACCACTATCTTTTTGCTCGCTCACGCTAGCCGAGCACCAACGAGATCCTACATATTGTCATCTCGATCCGTCCAAAATAGTCCCGTAACCTTGAGCTCTGATACCACTTGTTGGAAACGCGTGTGACTCGAATCATAGTTGGCCTATAAGGTACGATATTGGACTGGACTCATATGTCTTAAAAGAGATTTTCATATAAGCCTGAACCATTCTCAATTATCTATACCTTATGATCACACTTCTTATCTGATATGGGACTAAATTATCAACTCCATCCCCCCCCCCCCCCCCCCCCCCCCCCCCCCCCCCCGGTGGATCAATCGGAAACGAGATACAATCCAACACCATTGTCCCCAATTTTTACACACACACATCCACACCTTCCTGCGGTTCGATTCCAACACCGTCCGTCTAGCCAAGGAGGTTACACCTCTTCTTGCTGACCATAAGAGTCCAGCTGAGTTCAATGTCTAGCATTACGATGATGTTGCCAGGGGCATAGCTACTAGCCCCTAGTTTTTTTTTTTAATATATTTTTTTTGTTTTTACTTTTTTGTATGACTTTATCCTTAGCTTAGTCTATCCCAATTCAGAATTCTAGTTCTGACTTTGGAAGTTGCAATGCATTATCCTATATAAGACCTAAAAGATTATACTATTTATAGCTTAGCATTATCGATGATGTTGCAATGCATGATCCATATATAAGACCTTGTAAAATTTTACATGCCAAGTCGTAGGCCGGCCGGCTTGAAAAGAGTTCAAATTTGAAACAGTTCAAACTAAGGTCAAACAATGAGAGGTGCGTGTGAGCCTATTTAAGCCCGAGACCATCGGCAAGTACATATGATACATGTCATTAACCCCGAAGCAAGAAAGTGCCAGCGAGCGATGGACTCTTCCGTCATCGTGTCCAGAAGAAGTCGGTTAATGTGGTCGTCGTCGTCGTCGTTGCCGCTCTTGTGCTCAACGTCTGTGTCGCCCTCGAAACCCAAGTGAGCTGCTCGGACGAAGTCGACGAAGACGAAGGTTTCGCTACAAACCTAAGGATGTCCTTGAGAAAGTCAAACCGGGGACGCCGGAAAACCTAGGCGCAGTGTACAAGACCCACTTGTCGGATCCGGACGTATACGTCATCGCGGACTGCCTGCCCTCCACGACCGCAACACAGTGCAAGGCCTGTCTCACCCTTGCGGCACAAGACATGACCAACACTTGCGGGCAGAAGGCCTGGGCAAGGGCGATTCGCGAGCATTGCAGGATAGAATATGCGACAATTCCGTTAGTGTAAGGAGATCGATCGACCGATCATGACTAGCTAGCTTAGTCATGATCGCTCGATCAACCTGGCCTCTCCTCTCCTTTCCTCTCATGCTAATAAAGGCTCACTAGCTATATAGATTGTGTTTCTTATTTTAAGCCTATTTTCTTGGAGTATTTTGTTGGAATTATTCAATAATTAGTGGGCACACATGTAAAATAATGTGTTGGACTATCTAAATAATTAAACCAAATTAAATGGTCTATTTGAAAATTGGCTTAAGGGTATAATTGTCATGGAATTAATGTGTAGATACCGGAGATAATTCTAATTTGATGAGGGGCCAAATTAGAAATCAAACATATAAATATATGTATTCATTAGGGTTATGATCCCAACTTATACGGCGACCAAAAGTGAGGTTTTCTTTTTCTCTTCTGCATCCCCATCAACAGAAAGAGAGGACAAAGGATTCGGATTCCTCTTTGTCATTAAGGGTCGTAGCAAGTTGGAAGATCGAACCCAATAAAGAGACGTTCGCTTCAAGATCCATCAAGTCTAGCAATGGATTCAGGTACGCTTCCGCAATTTAATTTATGTTCTTCATCTCATGAATCGACAGGGTACAATAAAAAATCTAACAAGTGGTATCAGAGCCTCCTTATTTGATTCCTGAGTTTGAAGTTTTTAGATTCGAATTTTGTTGTGCTGAAACCATAGATCATTTGATGTAATTAATTTAGGGTTCTTTATTCGATCAATATTTTTTTTTGTGAGATCGTTTGATGCTTGGGGATTTTGGCGATTGATTTTGTGCTCGGTCTGTTAGTGGGTCGATATTGTTTCGAAGATTTATAGATTCAAACATTTTTCTTCATTAACGTTTCGCTAGGGTGTGTTTTGGTCAAAGTTGGTTTGTTGGTGCATAATTGTGGTTATAGTTTATTATGTATAATCATTTTTGAGTTTAAAACTCTGTTTAGAAGTCATGCATTGATTGGGTTTTGCTGATAATTCGAATGGTTTCATATTTAAATAATTGAGTCAATGATTTGATTGTAGTTCTTGGTTTATTAGTTTAGAGAGTATAAATTAATTAGCATAGGCATCGAGCAACTGCCGGCCAGTGCTTAAGGTTGTGCTATACCTATTTTTGTCTGCATGCATATGAAGCAAGATCACATGAACCCTAATTAAGTACAGACTTGCACCTGCCGGAGTGGAATTTTTTTTAAGAGTGGGATTTTGAACCCACAGCCTTTGAACCAGAACCTTAATCTGGCGCCTTAGACCATCTCAGCCATATTAATGTCACAGATTATTTTTTGTTGGGAGTAGGATTTGAACCCACAACCCTTTCGGACCAGAACCTTAATCTGCCACATTTAGGCTCAGCCACATGGTGCTTTGATGTAGTAATGAACCAACAGAACTAAAGAACATATTTCTGTATGAAGGTTTCTTTGGTTGGCTGATTTAATTCGTGATTTAAATCATGCACAAGATTCACATGCTTTTGATATAGTAGATCAATTTTGGTATAATCTTTATAGAATATTTGATGTAATCTGTTGATGCATATATTTGGTCTTCTATAGATTAATCTATTTAAAGTAATCCTTATGAATTATTTGATATTATCTGTTGATGCATATTTGTTAGAATCTAATCGATTGATTATATATTAATTTAAATTTTAAAATATGCATGTACATAAGGATTTATGATTATTTAATTTAAATAAGCGTAAGGATTTAGACATGATTCAGTTTGTAAAATTCAGTTAACATTCAAATTTTTGGTGCCTTTTGTGACTAGCAATAGTTGTCTAATATTCTAAATAGACTTACTGAAATAAGATGTCGCCAAAGTGACCTCTCTTGCGTAGATAGTCTATGAGGGATGTTGGATGTTTGTGTGTGTATATTCATGCGGAAATTAGTCGGCCAAAGGAAGGTTAATACTTGGCCGAATTGCACACATACTTGTGGTGATAAATGTATGACAATTGTAAGGTTTACATGTGAATAATAACCCGATCCAAAGATAGGCTTATTATTTGACATAACTTATTGTCAACGTTTGATCATTACACCAAGAGTACCACTTGCAGTTAATATCACTGTCCAAAGACTTGATATTAATGATGTACTAGGTATCTTGAGATGGGGTTCACTATTATTTAAATTTGTTTGACTATATTTTACTCTTTGGTTATTAATTAGAGCATGTTTGTCTATTTATTTTTTGTTCTCTTTACAGTTAATGTTGCTACAATATCTGCCAATAAGAATTTAATTTTCATGTTTAATGGGATAATCTTTAAGGACGAAAAAGAAAATAAATACAGAAGCTGCTAAGGGTCCAGCTCAAAAGAAACACAATATAAAACTAAGGGTTATTTCTTTTGTGACAAGCCAGGACACATAAAGAAAAAATGTACAAAGTACCACGCATGGCGTATAAAGAAAAGTATATTTTCAAATTTGGTCTGTTTTGAGGTTAATTTAGATTTAGTACCTAAAAACACGTGGTGGTTAGATTATGGTGCTACTACCCACATTAGTGTTTATAGACAAGGCTGTCTGAGCTACCGAAGCCAATTGATGGTGAAAGATACATCTATGTGGGTAACGGCAAATCGGTAGAAATAAAAGCAATATGACATTTTAGGTTATTTTTAGGAACCGGTTATTATTTGGATTTGATAGACACTTTTATTGTAGCGTCTTTTAGACAAAATTCAGTTTCAGTTTTCTTAATAGACAAATCTGGTTATCATTGTTCATTTGGAAATAATAAGTTTAGTCTATCTTTAAATTCAAATATTATTGGTAACGGTTCCCTTAAGGTTTATGATAACCTATATTCATTTAAAACTATTGCATCTTACAATAAAATCTTGCAAGTGGAGTCATGTGGTACTAAATGTAAAATTAACAAAAATATTTTTTAGTCTCATTATGACATAAGCGATTATCTCACATCTCTAGAAATAGAGTTGAACGATTTGTGTCTGATGAGATTTGGATTTTATTGACTTTATACACTTTAATGTTTATATTAATGTGTAAAGGAAATACAGACCAAAGTTAAATTGTAAACAGCTACTTTATTGGCTATGCTGACAGATCGATGGGTTAATAATTATACGGTTCCACATAAATGATTTTTTTTTGAGACGAGACGTGTAATATTTTTTGATGATGTTGTTGAGTTTGGAGGAGAAATAAAGTCAAAGACATTATCTTTGAGGAGGAATCGATTGTGATTCCTACTATCACTTTTGACAATGTGCAGGATTTTGTACCTATCATTGATCAAGAAGTGAATTCGGAGCCTCAACAAGGCAATGTCGAATAACCTCTATAAGTCGTTGTTGAGATACCTTGACAAGATAATGTAGCGGCACCCCCCATTCAAGATAAGGTAATTATTTCTGAGGAACAAACTCAACAACCTCAAGAACCGGTAATGTTAAGATGGTTCACAAGAGAAAGGAGAAATATAATTTCGGATAATATTGTCATATTTCTCTAGGAACGTGAGAAAAACTATGGAATATTGGAAGGTGATTCAATCATCTTCCGTCAGACCATGGAAAGTTTTAACTCTTAAAAGTGGATTGAAGAAATAAATAAGGAGTATAAGTCTATGCAAGACAATAAAGTTTAGAATTATTCAAAAAAAAGACAATAAAGTTTAGAAACTTGTCACATTACCAAAAGATATGAAGTTCATTGGTTGAAAATGAACATTTAAAACCAAAAAAGATTCGAAAGGATAACATGGAGAGGTATAAAGTACGTATTGCAGCTAGTGACTTTACTGAAAAGTTAATGATTGATTTTAAAGAGACTTTCTCTTCGGTATCTTTGAAAGACTCTTTTAAAACAATCACAACACTTGTTGCACATTTTGATCTTGAGTTACATTAAATGGATGTCAAAATTGTGTTTCTCAATGGTAACATCGACGAAACAATTTATGGTGCATGCAGAAAACTTTGTGTCGAAAGACCCAAAGAGTATGGTTTGCAAATTGACAAAATCTATTCATGGACTCAATCAGGATTCTCGTCGAAGGTACTTAAAGTTTTACCAGTGATTATCTCGTTTGGTTTTTGAGATAAACACTATTAAAGATTGTGTATATCACAAGTTCAGTTGGAGTAAACAATTTTCTTTAGTTATATATGTTGATGACATACTGCTTGCCAAAAATGATATAGGTATATTATACGACACTAAAAATTTCTACCAAATAACTTTCAGAAGAAATATCTTGGTGTCGTTTCTTTTGTATTAGGAATCCAGATATACCGTGATCGTTCTCGGGATATTCTTGGATTATCACAAAAGATTTATATCAATAAAGTGCTTAAAAGATTTGGCATGCAGGAATGCAAACAATGTGACAACCCTTTCGTTAAAGGAGACAAGTTCAGTCTCAGTCAAGTGCCCTAAGATTAGCCTTAAAATTAAGAAAATACAATAGATTTTTCCTTCATGATCAGTTGTAGGGAATCTAATGTATGCTCAAATATGTACGCGTCAGGATATTACGTACATATTAGGATGTTAGGCAGATATTTAAGCATATATGGATGGATCATTGGGTAGCAGCCAAACTACTTAAGTAATTAATAGAGAACAAGAAATTATATGCTCTTTGTAGGAGATCGGATAATTATGGAGATCATAAGGTATTCTGACTCTAATTTTTGCTGGATGCACTACAAAAAAGTGACCTTTGGGGACAACAAAAAAAACTGTCTTAAAAACTGCAATTACCGTCCCAATAAATATTTGGGACGGATTTTGGGACGGGAATGGACGATGCTATTAGGGTGGCGTGGCAAAAAATTTTAGGACGGAAAAAACCGTCCTAATTAGGTTTTAGGGTCGAAAAAAACTAATTGTCCCAAAAGTATCTGAATTATTATATTTTCATGACAGATTATTAAACCGTCCCAAAATATAAGTATTTGTGACAAATAAAAACCGTCCTAAAAATTATGGACGTAGTCAAAAAAGGATGTAATTTATTTTTAGGACAATTACATATCCATCCCAAAAAAGTAATAACAATTGTGCTAATTATTATGAAATTATTATTTTCATGTTCCACCTTTAAAACATACAATTAAAATACTTAAATAACAAAATCCATTTATAAATATATAAGTTCAATTGCATATTGTAGTATTGCATTAGCAAAAAATATAGTATTTATACAACATCATTAAACGTACATCTAATCGTTTATAAAATAAACCCAAGGTACATCATTGAACTTCTAAAAAATGAACTCAAAACTCTTTGCATCATTAAACGTATACCAAAAAGATTTACATTGTTAATCATATCTCTCAACATTTACAAAATGAATCTAAAGTGCTTTACATTATTTAGTGTCATCTTCCATCATTCGCAAAGTAAACCCAAAATACTTTTGAAGCCAGACATAGCAGAATCATCAATGACCTTTGGATGTTTGGCCAAACTCTCTTTCTCGCTTGCTTTCTTTATCAGTTTTATCATCTCTCGGCCACTTGCGTTGGTTTTACTTAAAATAAACTTTTTTCGTAATTTCTGCACAGAGATGTAAGACATATTTGTAAATCAGACAAATTACAGCAAAAAGATGGAACTCGCCATTATAACTTATATGTTCCATTCTTTAACTTTAAAAAAGACTAAAATATTTGATAGATGACAACAAGTAATTATTCAAAAAGTAAAGACGAAATAATACTTTAAGCATTTACCTTTGAAAATGACAAAAGTCGACAACCCATCTGGTATTGAATAAGCCATTAATATTTCACAGTACATAATACACTTATAGAAATAAGGAAATAAATATGAAGAATACATGATCACGTATCCATGCATGTAATTCTATAAGAATAAAATGAGAATTAGTAAGATTCTACAATTAAAGATAGCAAATAACCACATAGAAGATTGAAAAATTATACCTGATGCATTGCAGTAGCAGCAACTGTGCAGCAAGAATTGGAGATGCATAGTCAGTAGTAGTGTGTGTTAGTAGTCTGCTAAAGGTAGTGTAGGATCGATGTGTAGAATGTGTGTGTATTGTGCACATGTCTTTAGAAACGTACAATTGAGGACTAAGGTGATATGGGTGATAAGTTGAAAAATGTGTAGAAGTTCATGGAAGAAGAATGAGCAATATTGGAGTGAAACTTTAGCTACATACTGTGAGTTCACCCTGAGGAGGTTAGAATAGGCAAGTAGACAGTCCTACATGGACTGAGTTGTGAGAACTACAGATGAAATCTGCAATCTAGAAGACTTGCAGTAGAGCTAGTCAGCATAGCAGAATGTAAAATGCTGTTGGCCTGTGGTAGTGGGTGCATGTCTATGCACTGAAAAGAGCACAAGAATCTGTAGGGAATGAGGTTCAATGTGCAGTCCAGGTTTGGAGAAATTGTACAGATCAGTCCCCTATACAGGTAGGGATTCACTACCAAAATAAATCAAATCAGCGACGAATTTAGCGACTCCAAGAAAGAACGTCGCTAATTTTTGGGGGTTTAGCGACGTTTTACTAATACGTCGCTGTTAGTCGCCAACAGCGACTAATAGCGACGTCTAGCGACTACAGTTTATTAAATGGGAACCTGCGTCGCAAGTTCGTCGGTAAACGTCACTGATGTAGCGATGCGTAGCAGCGCAATTGAAGGGGCGTCGCCGTATATTAAATGTCAGCGACGTTTAGCGACGTCCTTTTCGGACGTTGCTAAATATTTTATATAGGCTACGATGGTTTTCTTTTCGATCATTCACAAATTTCTCTCCCAATTTTTCGCCGCGCTCCTCCTCCGTGGCGCTCCTCCGGCGATTTCCCTCCTCCGGCCTCCACCTCCGCGGCGCTCCTCCGGCGATCTCCCTCCTCCGGCCTCCTCCTCCTCCTCCTCCTCCCTTCTCCTCAGGTAGCTCCCCCATCTCTCTTTTCTCTCTCTCATACACACACACACACCCCTGTCCCCGCCGTCCCGGCTCCGACGCTTTCCAGTTTCTCCTCGTCTTCTAGCTCTCTCTCTCGCTTCTAGTTCGTGTCCACGAGAGCATGGACTCGCCGCACGAGCAGCAGTGTGACACATATTTTGTTGGTTTGAATACGTTGTGTCCTACTGTGTGGACACGAGACTCACAGTGTGACACCTATATATGTACACGACTCATATCAACTGTTAATTTGATGTTTTGCTGGGATTCGAATTCCAATTTAGGGTTCGAGCCCTATTTACTGGTAGTAGGAGTTTTTTGGGCATTTTCGGGGTTTTGAAATGAATGTGAAAGTGCAGATTTGTGTCTTGCTGCCTTTGGCAGCAGCATTAGGGAGAGCCCTGCACAGCAGGGCAGCCCTGTTGCATATGAGTGCAGGGCCTTGAGGGGAAAGCACCTAGGGGTTCCTACAAATGGCTGGACATATACAACAGCAGGGCAAGTGGTTTTAGATAGGGGTTCATCTGGGGTATCAGTAATTTTAGAGGAGAATTCCAAGAATATGTAGGTTCAGTCAAGTGCCATAAATGGAGAGTATATATATTTGTGTTTTGTGTATGTATGATAGTGTATATAGTAGATGAGTATGTGTGTATAGTTATATATATATCTATATTAGCGTTTGTGTGTGAGTGTGGCCAACATCTTGATAAGAGAAGAAATAAGGGCTCGAGTTACAGAATTGGAGAGGTGAGGGAGACATTAACAAATAATAATATGCAGTGGCAGTAGGAGAAGCACATGCAGCAACATGTATAAGCAATTGCAGCAGTTGTGAGGGGTTTGCCCTGTATCAAAAAATACATATATTGTATCCACTGTACTGCGGGAAAATGAGTTGGTTCTGAGGTATCAGATGGGAGAGGCAAAGCACCCACTTTGGGAGTGAGTTGAGGAGCAGTCCATATGGATGCTCTGAAAATTAAATCATGTTTGAAGGACAGACTAGGTTATGTAGCAGAGGTAAGGGATATGCATATAGGTTTGTGTTTGTGTATTAGCTATAGGTATATACATGTGAAATATATCAATATCTAAAGCATAGTGTAATATACATATTAGCTACCATTAGGCTTTGTGTGTGTGTGTGTGTGTGTGTGTGTGTGTGTGTGTGTGTATATATATATATATATATATATATATATATATATATATATATATATATATATATATATATATATATATATATATATATATATATAAAGGGGTTAAGAGGAGTGGTTTAGAAGTTAGTTCAAGTGATGGTTTGAACTAGTAGTAGAGGAATGGAGATGGAGGGACTATGAGGTTAGAGTAAGGGGCTTTAATGATGTGAACCTATATAGTATAGTTATACATAAGGTAATATAAATGTATATGTATCTTGTTGAATGTGTGGGGTAATAGGATAAAGAATGACAAAAGTAACATATAGATATCCTAGTATCCTGTAATTTAGATATTAGTATCCTAGAATTGGATTTTAGTTGAGGCAGTTGTTAGGGGCAGAGGTATACAAATATGGATATAGTGGTTATAGTGTAGTATAGAAGGGGAACCCAACAGCAGTTGGAACAATTTGAAAGGAATGTTAGTGTGAGTGTAATTGGTAGATAGATAGGAAATTAGATAGATAAATAGATGGAGATGAGTGTCTTGCTGTGTGAGGATAATAGGCCATCTCCATTGGGGTCTGATTTTGAATTACATGTTTCTAATGTGAGGGGTGTGTCTGGGTTTGGAAGTAACTGTCCAATTAATCTGATTTTGAATTACATGTACCAGCCAGACACTGTCCCTGCAGCCATTCGAATGGCGAGGTAGAAATCTATGTACGACATTTGCTATAAGGAATTTGCATTAATCTACGGTACGATATCGTGATCAGGACATAGTCCCTGCAGCCATTCGACTGGCGAGACAGAAACTGTATCCGTAGATAAAGTTGACTGTCCTCCGACCCCCATCACTCAGCAATGATGATACGACAACCTAACACTACATCTTTTAGTAGTAGATAATGTCTTAGTATTACATTTTGTGGGTTCATCTTATTGATTCTGTTACATCCTTCAGATACTAGATTCGATAAGAACATATACTACACCATATGTACAGAACATAGATGATTCACACTAACGTATGCTAGACTAAATTTTGGGTTGCGTTCTGACCCATTCGTCCCTACACTTGGCAATTAAGCATGTGAAATATATCGTTGAAAAATATAAAATTTCGGATTGTGTTTTGAGCCATTCTTCACTTTCTGCAGTAATTATCTTAAAATGGATATGAATTACTATCTGCGGAACCGTTTGTGGATGTACAATTGTCATTCTGATGAATTACTATCTGTGTCAATCTTTGCAGAATTATCTTAAAATGGATATAAATTACTATCTGCGGAACCGTTTGTGGATGTACAATCGTCATCCTGATGACATATGCGGTGTGCGGGATAAATTTATACAGGGTGTGCAACAGTTCCTGCAGTTTGCCAAGGCGTTCCCTCGGTACATGGACCGTACAAAAATTAAGTATCCATGTGTGAGATGTCGCAACTTGAAATATCATTCGGAAGTGGATGTGACATATCATTTGTATTCGAGGTGTTTCATGCCAAATTATTATCAATAGACCGCACACGGAGAACTTGTGCCTTTA
This sequence comes from Iris pallida, assembly GCA_029216955.1. Classification (NCBI taxonomy): domain Eukaryota; kingdom Viridiplantae; phylum Streptophyta; class Magnoliopsida; order Asparagales; family Iridaceae; genus Iris; species Iris pallida. The sequence continues at coordinate 4,486,022 of JANAVB010010799.1, forward strand.
GCCTCCGAGTCGGAGCCTTATGTGGGCAGTATGCAAGACTAAAGCTAGAAATACCTACGACGTCGACGAAGTGGCTTATCGGGAGGACGAGCTGCCTCTTGTACCAAATACAGTTGATGTCGACTCAGCAGAAGTTCCCCATTTCATATCTACTTGTGTAGAAGAGGTACAAGTATCCGAAGGAGAAGACGAAGTTGATGCTAGTGACGATGAGGAGGAAGAGGAAGAGGATGAGGATGAGGAGGCAAACGAAGAAGATGAATTTTCAGAGGATGATTGAGAAACTGTGAATTTTAATGTATTCATATTTCTGTAATCTTAAATTATGAACTATGATCATTTCTATTAGTATTCAGATTTTTGTAAACTTAAATTATGAACTCCAATGTATGCAGATATTTCAAAACTGTCATTGTATTTATTTATATTTTAATCATATATTATTATCAGCATGGCAGGACGACGCAGAGGCACCTCAGGACGACGCAGAGATAGGTCAGGACGAGCCGTGTCCTTAGGTGGGCAGAAAGCTCCGTTACCAGAGGATGTGTCACGACCCGTACCCGCTTTTCTGACGCGAGCTCGTGAGCAAGCCAGCTACGTATCGAACGAATTCCAGCCCGACTCGAGTATGTATAAGCTGTCAAGGTCATGGGTATCATGTCTAATCTAAACTGTATCTCAAACCACAAGAATCATATAAACAAGAATAAACAATTATGGGTCATGATCTGCAGCCCATTAGCATATTGTCCGATTATACTCCAAGAATAATATAAGTTTATAAAGTAAGCAGAGTATATCATGGTATGGGATATAAATCATGAGAAGATAATAAAGAAATATCACAAGCAAATACCTGTGTCCCTGCAGGTGTAATCACTACCATCATGAGCCGCTAACTAAACTCCATGCAGTCGCTAAACCTGAAGAGATCATCAGGTCCTCAGAGGACTAGCAAGATACATAAAACATGCCTATCTAATAGTTTAATCATGCAATAATATGACCAGGGTATAAACATGAACTAGACATAAGACTGACATGTGGCTACTGACAGGTAACTATGAACACGGATACGGGATCAACTATGCATAAGTGAACTGCTAGAAGATCAATGGAATACCAACCCTCGTCCCGAATGTGAACTCGCAGGTCAGATTCAAGACAAGTCACCTCCGCCCCGTATGTGGACTCGCAGGTGCAAAGGAAAACCCTCGTCCCGTGTGTGGACTCGCAGGTTGTGGGAAAGACAAAGGAATAGCAGTTCACTCACACATACTTGCAGACACGACTCAATCAAGATACAGGTGAAGACATGGTACAACTCGGTCATGACACAGGTAAGGACAACTCTAGCATGATCCATGACGTAAACAAGTCTGGTATAACTACACTATCAAGTCATGAAATACTGATATACAAGCAAGACAATAAACTGGTAAACACGGTAACATATAGACCTATAACAACTAAGGTAACTAAAGATATCATACTACAACAGGTGTACTATAAGCATGAAAATAAACTGTAGAGGAAGGCAAGATATACTTGCCTGGTGGTTGCACGCACATCCAACAAATATATAGTCGACTAGTAAGCCATACAGTCCAAGTCATCACAACTATCTCCGAAAGCTGAAACAAACATTACCAACGTTCTCAGAATAGTTAAATTAGCTAGGATTGCCTATCCTTAAGTCTAATTATGGACACATGAGCAAAACGTTAATTTCGGACAAAAACGATGTCCGTCGTTGGACCCGCTTTGCACCAAAATTTGTGCCAGAGTCAATGGTCTCTAAAGTCATCAAACTATATGTCAACAGGTCCGGTTTTTTGATACGAACCCAACCGTATGTCCAAAGTTGGATTCCGGCGGACCGTACACAAAATCACCCGCTGAGTCGGACCGCGGGACCCGCAAAACGGCGATCCGATCAACTGCCTCAGAATCGGACCAAACTTGGCATACAGGACCAAAAAAATGATACGGTCCTGTTGGCGCAAGTTTCGTCTCGATCTGACGAACGTGCATGAAGTAATTGAGAAGTTTGCACAGAGGCCAATACGATGAATTTCGACGGATACGCATTAAATTCGTCACGCACACGCGACTAATTTGAATTCCGTCAAAGCCCACACGTCCACAAAATCATTACTCACCTTTCGATGCTTTCGGTTCGCGACCACGTCACCCGGTTTGGCAGGATGCACGTCGTATCGAAGTGATTTCAAAGTTTTGAAAATTGTTTTCTAAGTTTTTTTCCTGATTTTTGCATGGGGTTTTTGTACTGCATAATGAACAAAAATTCAATCTAAAAATTGGGTTTTAATCCTGCTTATATCATCTATAAATCTATTTAAATAGGTTTCTTAAGTTTCTAATGGGTTTTTTCGAAAATGGCCTTCCAAACAGCTTGTTTCGAACAGTTTGGTTCTGTTTTTGGCTACATAGAACTATGTTTTTTCTCCGAAAATCGTTCGATTTCTCAAGAATTCTAGTCAATTTGATTCCAAACTAGTTGTTGGGTTTCATAGTCGGTTAGGTTAGCGAACTAGCGAAGAAGATGGATCAAAATTTCATGGAGAATGAACGGAGATAATTACCTGCAAAGTCGGCTTGTTGGCGACTGCTGCTGCTGCTATTTCCATGACTGCTCTGTTTGTTGCGTGTGCTCGGCCGGCCGTCAGCGGTCCTCTGGCGATACACGGCCGTCGGGGTGGCCGCCCATGCTATGGAGATGGCGGCGTTGGTTCGGAGTTAGGGTTTCGTAAAATTTTCATATTCTTCCCCTCTCGATCTCTCGGGTTTGAATACGTGCGTGTGTTTGTTAAATACAGAGGGCTCGTGTTCAGGGGCTTTCGTGGGGGTTTTTCTGGGCCGGGTCTGACCGGTCTGGGCTGGGCTGGGAATGTTTGTGTGGGATTAGGCCGGGCTGGGAGTAGTTTATTATGGTGTTTCTTTTATTAATTAACATGTATATATATATATATATATATATATATATATATATATATATATATATATACATATATATATATATATATATAATATATATATATATTTATATATATATATATATATATATATATGTACACATACACGTATATATACTTCTATACATATATATGTATATATGTACACATACACATACACATACACGTACACATATATATATATATGTACACATACACATACACGTATATATATATATATATATATATATATATATATATATATATATATATATATATATATATATATATATATATATATATATGTGTGTGTGTGTGTGTACACATACACATACACGTATATATATATATATGTACACATACACATATACACATACACGTATATATACTTCTATACATATATATGTATATACACATACGTACATATATATAATATATTATATATATTTTTTATATATATATACATACAAATACACACATATATTCATACATATATTTATATATATATATATATATATATATATATATATATATATATATATATATATATATATATATATATATATATATATATACACACATATATATACACACACACATATACATATACGTACACACATATATGATAACAAATAATATACATGTATATCCATAAATAGATATTCAGAAAATTCTAAATGCAAAACCTAGCAATAATCCGATCACCATTTAATATTAATGCAATAATTCATATATTCAGTTTTGAGGAATTTATCTGCTAAACCCAAAATAAGTATAAAATATTTACACTTATCAAAATATGTCAATACGGCCGTATTGGTCTTACTACATGCTTACATGGGCTTGTGCTCAATTCGAGTCCAGTCCGGGCTGGTTTGGTACAACTGGGTCAATTAATAAGTTCAATAATATTAATAAATAACAATTTAATTATATAGTGGTTAAGTCGTAACTTGGCCTGCTTTTCCTAATTAGGACATCACTATGGCTCGGCCTTCCCCTACCATGGCTAAACACTAGTCCAAGCACGCTACTGCACTATCCGTGCCATGATTCCTAGCCGTCTTATACTTCAAAACACTATCATGGCTAAAGTCATCCACCGTAATAATTAACTAAATAATTATTTATAAAATTCTAAAAATCCCCATTTAATAAATAAATAAAAAATAAAAAAAATTATTTCAAAATTCTCGGAAAGGGAAGCTACAGGATGGCTTCGAACCATCGTCTGACCCGAGCACTCCATTGTACCATACGGTCGCAGGTCCGGGTGGCAGTACACCTGTGACGAGCAGTTCCAGGCTTGCTGATACTCCTTCCCCTAGCCTTCCTACCGCTGACAGCAGCATCGCGGGTGGGGAGCCAGTGGAGGAGGTAGTCCCTACTCCCGCCCGGGCGGATCCATACCAGAGCGACCCTCCATGCGCACCTCAGGACGAGACGAGGATGGAGATTTGGGCCGACGGTCCTACGAAGTAAGTTAAATGAATATGTATATATTTTATGCATGTCTGTATATTTATATACATATATATATATATATATATATATATATATATATATATATATATATATATATATTCATTAATATAATTATCGTTGTATACAGATATCGTCCTTCGTCGGTACAGAGAGCGTTGGGCTCCTTTCTGAGGTCCAACTATGGGGGTCCATGGATCAACTACTCGGATGCCTCGGAAGAGAGGAAGGCATTCTGGTTTGCCCACTTCAAGGTAATTAAAGATAGTTAATTTAGTATAATTAATATAATTTTAAGCATTTTTTAGAACTTATTATTTTAATTTGTACTTCTTGTAGAGGAATTATTTTTATCTACCACACCGGGCCGAGCAGATTGAGAGGCAGTTTCTTGCCGTCGCCGCCAAGTTGATCCGTGATGCAATTGACGATCAGAAAGTTCATCAGCACTCCGGAAAGCCGATTGCTGGTTGGATCACGCCTGACCAGTGGACCACGATGAGGGCTCGATTTGAGGAGCCCCGGTACAAAGAGCGGTCGAAGAAGGCGAAGGCGGCTAGGACGAGGGCTGAAAAGTGGTGTGGTGAATCGATTCCTATGACGGAGCATTTTCGTTGTCTGGTATGTAATTTATTGCAACATATAAGATTTTATTGATAGTAGGAGTATATAATTTTCTATTTTACTAAAGAATAAAATATAACAAACACGCAGGTACAGAGGGGTGAGGACGCAAACATGGTGACCGTCTTCCTGGCCACCCATCGGAAGGACGGAAAGCTCATCGACGACCGGGCTACTCAGAGCTATGTAAGTACTAATTTAGATTTCGTTAATTTTAACACAACTTGAAGAATATACAAATAACCATATAGTTAATAATAATTAAGTACTTTAGACGTTTATTAGGCTAATTTAGGTAAGTTCTGATTTACAGAGATGCACAATAATTTCTAGGACGAGTTTGTTAGGCTACGTGAGCGTGCGAGTGCTAGTGCACCGGCAGAGGGAGGGGTTGGTACATCGCAGCCCTCTCCGCCTCAGTCAGAGGATGAGCACTAGAAGATCGCCGTTGGTGGTCTTCATAGAGGTACGTACTACGGTACGATGTCCTACGGCACATTTGTTGCGACACAGGCATCCAGGGCTCCCTCTGCCAGTGCGCATTTACAGCCATCACAGGCCGAGTCGTCCCGAGTCGAGGATACCATTGCCCGCCATATTGCTGAGCTGTACGACGATATGCTGAGGTGGATTTCTGGGCAGCCAGGGTCTCAGGCGCAAGGGGACGCTGCGTCGGTCATCGCACGCTTTGACGAGCTCGAGCACACCGTGAGGGACGTACAGGGGACGCAGGAGTCCATTCACGACATCGTTACTAGGATAGCGGCTTGCATGGAGCAATGCAGCGCCAGACTGCTAGCTCTAGAGGAGATGCGGACGTACCCATCTCCAGCGGTTACACTGCCTCCTTCTACAGCGGTTGCATTGCCTCTTCCTTCATCGTCGTCGGTGGTTCTTACACCGGAGCAGTATGCTTACTTTCTTTCTAGGAGCGGTGATGCTCCTCCTGATCAGCCGTAGTCGACATATATATATATATTGTTGTGTGATGGCCCATTGTTGGGTCTTTTATGTGTTTATACATTCATTGTTATTGTGTTTCATTATGTTTGACACTATTGTTGAAATTTTTCATGTATCTGTGTTGATTGATGAGATTGTGTTTCAAACGTGTTCGTGATTGTATTTCATATTGTTTGATACTTTGTGTTCGTGATGCTCCTCCTGATCAGCCGGTGTTGAGTAGTGTTCTACCGAAGGGGTCGGCGAACCCAGGGAAATGCTGCTTTAGGTGTTGATTGTGTTTCATATTGTTTGCTGCAAATGCTGCTGTAGGTGCTGTTGCAAATGCTGTATTTTTTTTAAATATTTTACCAAATTTAGCGACGTTCAGCGACGGAAACGTACGTTGCTAAGTAAGTATCGGAACATCGCTAACTATGATTCACCCCGTCGCTGATCGTCACTAAACGTCGCTAACTATTATGTCGCTAATACGTCGCTATGTGTCGGTAATATAGCGACGTATCGACGTCGCAGACGTCGCCAATTTGCTGACATGCCAGGTCAGCATAGATGTATGTAATGTCGCTACACGTCGCTAGCTGACGTCGGCAAACATAGTCGTTTTACGTCGCTTGTTGTCGCTGAATTAGCGACACGGATGCATCGCTAATGGTCGTCGTAATAGCGACGTATTGCGACGTTATGGTGTTTAGCGACTAGGTAAATCGCGACTTCTTCCAAACGTCGCTAAATACGTCGCTATTTGGATTTAGCGACGTATTTTTCATATTTAGCGACGTCCTATGGCGTCGCTGATTTGACAGATTTTAGCAGTGATTGTTTGTGTGTATGTCGATAAATGTGTATATTGGAAATAGGATATGCAGTTGCAGATTTTGTTGCAGATATTGGAGTATCATACTTCATATAGCAGTATCATATTGCAGATAGCACAGCAAAAGTGGCACACCTCCATCCTGAGGACAGATAATAGTTATGGTATAAAGGAAAATCATATGCGTGTGTGCTCAAGGCATTTTTTAACTACATGGGGCTTGTGTACATATCCTGTACTTGTTCTGTTTTCATACTATGAATGTGATCTGAGATCAGTGTGTGTGTGCATTCGAAGCAGTTGCACTTAGTATGTGCATAACAAGTAGAAAGTGAAAGAAAACCAACCTGGGCATGCTGATTTTGGATGTCACAAGGTCTCTTGAGGGTTGTTAAACTAGAATGTCCAAGAAAGTTTAGCCCAGTTGCTACTCTCTTTCCTCCAATATTCTGCTTGCATTTTACATCCTATATGAAATGCCATGAAACAATAATTCAAGCAAATTCCGAGTCCACTCAATATTGACATCACATGAAAGCTAAAAACCAAAATAAATGGCTATAATAAAGGTTCTTGAACCAAAAGGATCGTATAGTATTGATCAGTCAAACCTTATGGAGCATATATGCATGTCCACAAAGAAGCTCACAAATTAGGAAATTATTAAAAAAAACAACTTCACTTAACGTCATATATCTAGGAGAATATAGCTTTTGTTCTAAGAATCCGTTCTAAGAATGCAGTTATTAAATTTACAACAATAATTTCCAGCAATATGTAGTTATTAAATTTACAGAAATATGTTCATTAAGATAACATTATTGGGAAATCAGAAGATATGCAATATGCATTATTTTTACTATTTTCAGTCGGCTCCTGTGAAAATCATTGCGTGACTGTAAATTGAAAGAAATACATCATCATATATCACTACTATTGAAGTAAACAAACAAACCATTGATTCTCTTACAATAGATTAAGAAAATAAAGATGAATGTGCTTAAAGATTGTGAAAGAAACAAATTGGGATATCGAAAAAGCACTAACCTGCAACTTGGAGAGGTAAAATGAACAAGACAATAGGATAAAGGTACATCTGGTGGCTTTAATCAAACTTCACGATTGCTTACACTGTACAAGTAAAACTGGAAAGGCAAGATTTATCTTCTAATGGTCATGCCAATGGAACCCAAGAGGATCCAAAAAAGAATGAAATTGAAAACATATATTGTTCCTATTTAGGCTTTGCCCAGGCGAAACTGCTTGTTAGTTCTAAGCTTCACGATATAATGCTAATTTTACCTAAAGAAATTAATTGTATCAAACTTCAAGGATAAAGATGCCACACTCCTCAAAATGGTGTAAGAATTTGTTGGTCTCAATAGGATGTACTTGATGCTGTTTCTGGAAGACCAGCCTCCGCTGACTAAAGATTTTGAACTTAAAACATTATTCACCTGTGAACATGACCAATTCACAAATAATGGACCACAAGCTCTTTTTGCCTATGCCTGGCAGCAACAAGATATATTTTACTGTGCCATACCACCCACTTGGTCTGCAGCCACTGTCATTGACCTTAACCTTCTTGGGAAGGTGTCAAACTTAGAAAAACTTGAGAGAGATTTGAAAGTACCGACAACAAACAGAGGTCAGGAATAATTCTTTTATGTCTTAAACTAGTAGAGACTCTCTATTGCTCTATCTTGCAGGCATCTATAGACGGAAGTCCAAGTCATCAGTTGGTTCAAACAAAAGGGAGCTGATATTCTATGGAGTTATTAAATTTACTAAATTTGCAGTCATCCAATGATTTTCACTAATCGTCAATGCAGTTATTAAATTTACAATAATTTATGAAGATGTTCGCATATTAAATTTAGAATAATTAGAGAAGTCTACTGCAACCATGCCTTGAACATCATGAAGTTGCATGCACACCAATTATCAGCACATCTAGAACCAATTGTTAATGTTAGAGGTGCAGAAATAACAATCATTGTACATTACTCTTAAAACATAAAACTCTTATTAACTAATAAACAGAAAAGAAATAGCAATTGAATTAATCCAAGACATTGATGTCCAAGAGGAGGTCGTCTCCCAATTTGGAAGACTCCTTACCTCTCTCACAAACTTTCTTGAAGTGGGTTTAATTTGGAGATTTAGTATTTTCTAGATAATTCATTGAGACACATATTGAAGCTGATAATAGACTAACAAGCACATTTCCTAGAGAATTCATTAAAATGTCTTACCAATTATATAGCAAGAGAAGCTTAAGTTTGCAGTCACCCTTCAATTGTACCTAGATAGAGAAACGACAAAGGAAAAGTTAGAAACAAGATGGTGTAGAAAAAAAAAACAAAGGATAAACTTAGAAACAAAAAGTTATAAATAATAAGTTCTTTCAACCTAAACCAACAAGAAATAATAGAAAACACGAAACAATACAATCTAATATATTATCATCCTTTTCATTTGATAAAGGGACTCTTCTAGAGTCATGAGAAGCAATATGTTCCTGTGTTATAACCTAAAAAACAAAATGTTTCAAAGCTTTCAAACAAAAAAATTCAGACCACAGATAGAAAGAAATAATGTACACAACTTACAGCATCTTCAGCTCTAAAAAACCATTGGCAAGTAAAATATAACTTATTGTGACATGACCCAAAAAAAACCACAATACGTCCAATGTACTCAGCTTCTCCATCCTTGACCTAAAAAATTATTTATCAATGGCATTTAATAATCATATTCAACTATATTGAAAGATGCTTTTATAGAAAGTTAGAAACATGCCAAAGAGTTTTATTAAAATATATTATCATCATTCAATAGCCATATGCAATTATACCAAAAGATGTTTTGTGAGAAAACATGCAAAAAGTTATGAGTGATGTAGTTTGAATATACAATACAAGACAAAATGCATGTAAAGATAAAGACTTGAACATGGAACATGGAACATGGATATGGTTATGATATATATATACCAATTATACAACAGTTCTTTAAATTTTAGTAAACAAATAGGTGTCGATGTTGACAAAATAATTTTGGTAAATCTTCTATGAACTCAAGTTTCTATGTTACTTCAAGTAAAATTGCTCTACTATGCAGTCATCCTCTAAAAAAAAACCCACAAGATCTAACTCTAGGCATATTATAATTCGGGGGAAAAAAAAACAAGTATAGGCACTTTGCTAGTAGTGATGTATCCAAGTACACGGAACAAGAGTATGGCCACTTTGCTAATAATAGTAAATGCAATGGCAAAAGAAACATAATAGTGTTATGGGAGGATGTGTATGATTTCCTAGAATGTTGTATACCCAAGGTTCCCGGGATAAGACAATATTAGCACAAATAAACTTTAGGCATGATATATACTAACATAATCATAATATTTGGCAACTTCCTCTCAATGCCATTAACATTCCATAGATCACACCCACTGAGAAAAATTTCTCTTGCAACAATATCAAATTCATAAAGAAACCCAAAAGCAACATCATTAAAATCCAATTTTACTACACAAAATTTAACATATATGAAAGAATAAGACTCGAGAACAAATAAATTCTGAAGGCAATGCTAAGGGATTACGTTTGATGTAGAGTTGTATGTCTTACCTATTATATATCAAGAGAAGCTTAAGTTTGCAGTCACCTACATAGCATCATTGCCTAGTCATTGCTTTGAGGCTAAAATTGCAATAGTAGGAAACCAATAATTTGACCATCGTGAGAACTTCTCTATGTGATATCAAGATCCTGCTACTCACCCTGGCCGGTTTGCGCTCGTAGATTTAAAAAAAACCCTATAAAAATAAATTTTGGCATGATTTCAAAAGACATAGTAAAAATACCTATTAAAAAGGATGGCATAGGAGGAGGGGCGGAGGTGGCGGAAGGTGTGGATGAGGATTTTGGCCTTGGCGATGGAGGGGCACCGTGGAGGAAAAGGGGTAGGAATGGAGAGGAGGGGTCGGGGCCCAAGAGGCGGAAGAGGGAGAGGAGTTGGAGGCGGCGGGAGGGGAGGAAAGAGAGGAGGTGTCTGAGGGTGGAAGGGGATTTTCGTTTGGGTTAGGATTTAGGATTTGAAGGGAAGGGGATGGATGTGTTATTTGAGGAGAGAATTTTGGAGATTGGGGATTTCTGCTAAGATCGGGGATTAAAACACTTTTTGGACGAAGAGAGAGAAAAATATTTTTTCAACCGTGGATTCCTGCTAAGAGATCCAACGGACATGAGAGAATAGAAGAAAGGAAAAAGTTTTCAAAAAAATTATAACGAGCCGCCAAATATTTGGCTTGCCCGCCGAAATTATTTGGGACAGTTATAGAGTTTATTTGGGACAAAAAATATTAATAGTCCTAAAAAAGATATCAATTTTTCAATCTGTCACAAATAATACTATTTTTTGTTACAAAAAAGATTGTTGTCCCCAAAACTAAATTTTTAGGACGTTTCAGACTAGCGTTCCTAATAGTTTCGTCCCAAAAGCTCACTTTTTTTGTATTGATGCCAACACAGCAGGAGATCCACATCGGGTTATGTTGATTGGTGGAGATATATCTTAGATTAGTGTCAAACATGCACTCATAATTTCTTTTACCATGGCAACAAGGTTTATAACATGTTGTTAGGCATCTATTCAGGAAATATGTTTGCAAAATTTTGTCACAAGGCTGCACCTACAGTACGGTGTTGAAAGACCAAATAAATTATGGTGTGACAATAAATCAGCAGTACTATATTCCAATAACAACAGAAACTTGTATAAGTCAAGGATATTGACATAAAGTTTCTAGTTGTGGAGGAAAGAATTCAAAATGGTTAAAATGTCCATATAGCACATTAGGACAAACTCCATGCTAGCGGATACGCTCACAAAAGTATTATCACCCAAGGTCTTTCATGAGCATACTGCTCATATGGGTGTTAATTAAGAATATGACAATATAGTGGGAGTTTTTATTTTATGTATTTAGGTGCTATTTGGTTTTGGACACATTTATGTATTAAAGTATTTTAGATATTTATCTGATCAGATATATGGAAATTCAGTTCATTCTGTTTTCATTATGTTAAAGTATTGATCTCACTAAAGTTAAGGAGGACCAGTTGAAAATAGACATGTATTGATCACATTGCGTGTAATTTCTATGCTACGCATTCATGATTGATCTATGTCGTTTAGCTATATTGGTATATGTGACCATTGATGGTTTAGTTACGCTATATGTGACGAAGGCCGTTTTGATCCTATGTTGATATGGTTAATGGACAAGATTGTCCGGATATACCCTAAGGATTAAGATAGCAATTTATGAGCTCACTAAGGTTAACACAATTATAAGGTTACATATGTGGCCCAGTGGGAGATTGTTGGAATTATTCAATAATTACGGGGCCACACAAGTAAAATTAATTGTGTTTGGACTATCTAAATAATTAAGCCAAATTAAAGTGGTCTTTTTGAAAATTGACTTAAGGGTATAATTGTCATGGAATTAATGTGTAGATACCGAAGATAATTCTAATTTGATGAGGGGCCAAATTAGAAATATCAAAACATATAAATATATGTATTCATTAGGATTATGGTCCCCAACTTATACGACCACCAAAAGAGAGGTTTTCTCTTTTTTCTCTTTTGCATCCCCATCAACAGAAAGAGAGGGACAAAGGATTCAGATTCCTCTTTGTCATTAAGGATCGTAGCAAGTTGGAAGATCGAACCCAATAAAGAGACGTTCGCTTCAAGATCCATCAAGTCTAGCAATGGATTCAGGTACGCTTCCGCAATTTAATTTATGTTCTTCATCTCTCATGAATCGACAGGGTACAATAAAAAATATAACATATTTTACATGTCTAACTTTCAGTGCAAAAATATAGTAAAATAGCAACTGAAATCAACAACAACGACCTAAAGACTGAATGGCAAAACAAATATGTATAGGAAACACATTTTTCTATTTTTGTTGCTAGTCCATCGTCGCTAAGTTGTCATAATGTAACTAGCAGCGTCTTAGCGACATAAGTTAAACAACGACATATGATGTAACGACGAAAATCTTATGTCGATATTCTATCGCTATTTAGTGACGGAATATGTCATATTAGCGACAAAATTGTCCGTCACTATTTTACAGTATTTTTGTAGTATTTGTTCCATAAACATTCAAAAATTAATATTTGGGTTACCTGAAGATGCTCAGTTTTTGACCTGAGATGACGGTTAACCGATATTGAACATCAAGAATTTGTTAATAAATAAATTAAAGGGCTAATTAGTGTTTAGACCCTGGGTTTTATACCAACTTAGAGTTTAAGTCCTAACATGTCCAATTGGAAAGTTTGGACCCTGGATATTTCTTTTTTTTTCCCATTATACCCTTCCTCTCAATGCATGAGATTATTTTTTTAATATAAAATGGAGGGTATAATGGAAAAGATTGAAAAATCCAGGGCCTAAACTTTCTAATTGGACATGTTATGACCTAAAGTCTAAGCTGGTATAAAATTCGGGGTCTAAACTCTAATTAGCCCTAAATTAAATTCTAACTCAAAAGGACAAGAATGTTTCTGTAACTCCAAATCTAATTAATACAGTCACCATAAGTCCAAATCCTAAAATAGACATCTTCAGAATCTAAACGTTAATTTTTTATTTTTTTTTGGGATCTAAAATATATTTAAAACTAATACTAATTTTTGGAATAAGCTAGATCCACAGATCTTTCGTCACCCAGTCAAAGTCTTATACCTCTCCTCGGAAACCACAAGAGCCACTCGAGTTCAATGGATGATTATACTTAAATTTTCAGTCGCTTTCACTCCGACATAATATGCAATGATGTGACTTGTTCCCAAGATTAGGGAACATCATTTGGTCCGAAGTCTATGGACGTCCGAAAAGTCCGATAGAGCCCGGTCATTAGAGTATTCCAACCCGGTCCCTATTAGAATAGGGCCGGGATTGGGCTATGTGTCCGTCCGTCCAAACTCGGCCCCAAGTCCGTCCGATACAAGTTTGGACTATGCATCCGTCCGAGTCCGGCACAAGGTCAAATGATGATCCCTTGACTGCACAATATACAGCTCTTAGTTTTTGTTAGAAAATTAGTTTGAACTATACATTGTCCAGTTCTTTGATTTGGGGTCCGGCCCAGCCCAATGCCGATCCCTACCCAAGATGCAACAAACCACTTTTTTGTGTCTTTGATTCTCTGTTACTTTGCACTCACTCCGCATAAAATCAAATTAATTTTTTTTTTGAAAAGATTCTAATGTTAATTTTTCTGAACATAACTTAATGAAGGACTATTCAATGTATAACAAAATATAAATAAAATCTTGCCATTTATTTGGTCACAAATCTTTCCTATGTATATTTTTCTTTCCAATTACTAAAAGATTTTTGGACAAATAGACTGTGCTTACATATTATTCTGGAGAGTATATTTTTAATTTTTTCTAAAAGTAAATTAAAGTTTTATGCATTATTCATATTTTCAAGATTGATATATTTATTAGGGGTGAGCCTTATTCGGTTTTGGACTGAAAATCGAATCGAACCGAATAAGATATTCGGATCGATTTCAAATAAATTCGGTTCGATTCGGTTTGGATTTTGAATATATACTAAAAAAATTAATCTGTTTCGATTTCGGTCCAAAATTGAAAATCGAATAAGAAAGAATAGTATTATATATATTTATATATATATATATATATAGAACCAAGTAAATTATTTCTGAAATCGCACTCACTGAAATTCGAACTCCTGACCACTCGGGCTGCATGCATCTCTCTTAACCACTAGGCTAGAGGTCATCTGTTATATATATATACTAGTGGATAACCCATGCCATAATGGCACGGACACGAACAACAGATCCAACGGTCGAAGGTCGCTCCACCCGTGCTGTTTTTTCTTTCCGGAGACTGATCCGACTGGACCACCACCTAGAGAAGGATCGAGTGACTTCTCTCATGTCGAAAAATGCCTCCCGAAGATCCACCGTGGTAACCTCACTGCTGTAGTTCTCCGTCCGGCTCAGTCAATCGGAGGAATTGAAACGTCGACGGCGTTCGGACTTAGCCTTGCAACGGCTACTCGAAGACATCGCTCGGTCGAGACGACCGCTCGCTCAGGTGGGGTTGTTTCGGTGAACTTGCCTCATCTTAGCCTTCATATAATAAATCGCATGTTTTCAACTTGCACAAGTAGGCTTGATAATAAAAGAGACAAATTCACATAGCTAAAGGAAATAATCTCGACGGGTCGAATTGAGTAAGAATATGGAAAGGTCCAACGGCCGGCTTAGAGTTGGTGCACGGCGTGCTTTGAAAATGACACTCGGTCCTTCGTCCCGTGGCTTGGGAGAAGGAATGTTGGTTGAGTAGGCGAAGTCATGAATCGTAGCCTAAGTCATAGGCGTCGCCCGTATGAATGATTCATAAAGCATGCACGGTCCTATCGTCCAAGGCTTGGCACAGCCTTGGCTTGCCCCATGAGTTGAGTTGTGTTGCACGGATTATGATATAAGTCTACGCACCCAAATGACTTGGTCGTTCAGAAGTCGAACGCATGCGCGGCACGTTTCCGCAATGCGAGGCTTGACGCAGCCTTTGCTCGTCGAGTCATTGTGCGTTTAAGTCAGGCAAGTTATGTTAGGCTATCGGAGTGGTAACAAGCACGGTCCTACGAGTTCTACGGTTGGGTATAACCACATAGTCTTACGGTCTCAAGGTCCATCATATAAAGTATGACTTGGGCGATAGCGTCGCACAGATCGAAAGTCAGTTTGAGGCACTATGCACGGACTTAGTGTTTAAGGCATGAACCACGGTTGATTAATGAGTTTTGGAGAAAGGACTATCAAATAGGCATTCATAAGTGAATGAAAAGATATGGTAACATGGAAAGAATGCTCGCGACCGTGGGTCGTCGAGGGGTCTCAAATGATAGAAGTCGTGATATTGGTTTTGAAAGAGATGGTATCATTGAAAGAGGAATGACTGTGTGAGATGTCAGTTTGTGTTGAGTCTTGCATGATCATTGGACAACTTGTCGACAAGGAAAAGTTTCTACGAGCGGAAACCCTGGGCGCCGAGGGACCGCGTCGTTTCGGAGAGAAACACGGTATAGCCGTAGCTGGAAGAATCGCTCGGGTCATTCGGGAACTTTCAGCGGGGCTAGCTACTTGCGTTGAAAGGGTCGCCGAATGGCAAGGCTATAAGCCCACGATAGCTTGTGGTGTTAGTATCCAATTCATATAGATAGGTCAGCACGAGCGGCAATCCGCGTGTGTGCCTTTGGATTTAGTCTAGTTGAATGTGTGTATGGTTGGAACACAAGTGTTTGGGCCTAAGAATGGCTACAACATAGGCGACGTGCTTCGGCACAAGAGGTGGCGTCGAGTCTTAAGTTGTCGACATATAAGTTGCATAAGTTGGTTTTGAGTTGTCTTGAGTTTAAGTCAGAAAATGTCGTAAGACAAAGTTGGTCGAGTGACACTTAGTTCACAAGTTGGATGGGTCAGTTGGTGATTTAGTAGCAAAAAGGGCCGCGAGGCGGTGATATGATTGAGTCTCATTGAGTTGCGAGACACGGCCTCAACAAGGACTTATAGCACGGTCACACGGGAATGGAGTCTTATCGCGTAGTTGCGTCTCTGATTTTCGCTGAAAGGCAAGCACGACTGATAGGTTAATGTTGTTGAGTCGACGTTGTTGTTGCGAGCACGGGATGGTCTAAAAATACCAAATAGGCCAAGGTGACTGTCCTAAAACTGATCCTAAGGCAAGAGTAGAAAGACAATCATAAAAAGGGACTATATTGCACAAAGTAAATCAAACGTGTTGGTTTTGTATGGGTGGGCGAGGAGCTCATTCCACCAGTACAGTTGAGTACTGACACCCACATAGTTTCCATGTGCAGGCACAGGTAGAAGCTCGTGGCGCGGAGCTCGCTTGGATGCATCGAGGCACGGAGTTTCTTGGCGATTCAAAGCGTACGGCCGCATGGAGTCAAGACTTATATGTGACATAATATATGGACGTCACCTTCCGAAGCATCCGCTGGCTCAAGAGTTGCAATTGAGAGATGGGAGAGAGAGCTGAGTGACTTG
Source organism: Iris pallida (assembly GCA_029216955.1). Classification (NCBI taxonomy): domain Eukaryota; kingdom Viridiplantae; phylum Streptophyta; class Magnoliopsida; order Asparagales; family Iridaceae; genus Iris; species Iris pallida. The sequence goes on from JANAVB010010799.1 coordinate 4,503,036, forward strand.
TAATGTGAGCTTGAATGAGCTTGAGAGACTTGTAAACTTGGCCTTGCGTCCATTGTAACCTTTATTTCAATATCAATAAAGAGCTTCTTTGAATAACTTATGTTTTGTTCTAATTTTTGCTGCTATTATTCAATGTCTCTGCATGGGACTTCTGTACGACGACCCCGTCGCAGCCGCTGAAATCGACCGTTATGGAACCCGCCTTGCACGAGCGCAATATAGCCTCGTACGGTATCACGCCTTAGCGAGGACGATCGCTCCTACGGGAGCGGGGCATGACATAATGGTATCAGAGCACGGCTTTACGTCCTTGGACTATCGATTGAATTCTTTAACTCCGTTGTTTCCGTAAACTCTAAAGTATTGCTTCCGTAAAGTTTGTATCGTTGGTACGCTCTCTCTCAATTGTCCCACGGGATGTCCATACAATAAGTCTAACTATTTTGCAAAACATAGGAGAACAGTTTTTGATAAAACGAAAATATGGTTTGCGTAAGCAAGGTTGGCTAAGTCGGGCTGGGCATATACACCAAGGATTGTGTCGACCTTAGCAAAGTCGAGTGCGGGATTCGTAGTGTTCGAGCTAGAATGAGTTGAACTCGATTAAGTAAATATGGGATGACTGTCGATTGGGGTGCTATCGAGCGACGGTATCGTCGATGCGATATAGATGAGCGTGCTTGGAATTAGAGGAATGGTTCGAACGGAATTCGAAGAAGTCGATTTTGATTCGAATGATAGTTTTGAGGATTTGTTGAATGACTTCATTCCTGAGTGGTGTATGCGATAGTCTCAAGAATGTCGATCGATAGATTGAGGATTCGGGGTGTCGATGGGTTTATCAGCAAGTGTCGCACATATACAAAGCCTTAGATTGAGTGAGTTGTTGTCATGAAGTTTGATAAGTAGATTCAAACAACCTAGAGACTGACGCGCACGGAACGTGCACGGGATTGAGGATGGTGCGAGTATGAAACGCGAAGATGATTGAGTAGATAAATCAAATCGAAGAAAAGCTAAGGTGTAGCGAACGGATGACTTGATCGAGGAAATTGATACGGATTACATACGAAAAGTTAGCACGACAGGTAGATAGCGTGCATGAAAGGTTTGATTTTGAAGTTACGCGAATGACTCTAAGGATTGGATTGAATGTTGCTCTATGATTGAGTTAACAAAAGGGACAATGCAAATTGAGGAAATGTATTGGTCGATGACTTATGATAGACGGACGAATATACGTGATTTTAGATTTGAACGAATTGATGTTGTAAAAGATTCGAGGAATAATGATCGAACTTAGATTGAATGTCGAGGAGATTTTCCAGTCGAATGATAGCAACATTCGCACGATTCGAAATTGGTTGCAAAGGAAGATCGTCAGATTACGCATATCGTCGATGGTATTGAGGCGTATCAAAGATCGATATGTGATAACTCGGGGGTACTCTGACTCGGCGAATGACGATCGTGCAAGTGTTATTATTCGGTTGGGTGCTATACTTAGAATTTCGATCGAGATAAATGTTGGATGAAAATAATTGTGTTTTGATGGTTACACGGATAACCACAACATCGACAATCTTGTCTTGTGCGAGCGCAACTCTAGCCTCGCACATGCGTTGCGTCGAAGTTGGGGCGATTGTTTCGCGTGAGCGCTGACATGGTGATTCATGTCGCGGAAATGATCGAACTCAGAAAAATCAGGATGCAGCAACTTTGATCGTATTGACTTGTTGGCTTGATGCGAAGGTGAACTCGAGGATTTATAGGACTTGTGATTGACGATTGAGTAAAACTTGAGGATTTAGTAGGACCAATCCACGCATCGAGAATGAATTAGTCTGGACACAAAACAAGAGTTACGTCCCGATGAGGATGATTATCCCGCGGGAGCGTGCATGGTGATTCATGCCCACCGTAGAAAATCTGACTCGTGTGAGATCGGGGCGCAACGTATTGTTAAGTCAGATGACCTTGTGATCGATTACGTGAATTGGGATGAACGACTTAGGGAATATGAAATGTGAATTATGGTTTAGCGATGAATTGTGCCGTAGCGTGCTTGACTTGGAAGGAATGATAGGTGGATTATGTCGAACGTGTTCGAAGAGATAGACTACGCAAAAGGGTTTGTTGAACGAAGTGATATTGATATGTCAAGGAATTGGTTGAAACGTGAGTTATCGTAGGATGGCTTTGCTGAATGACTCGGACCCCGTACGACGAAATGTTGGGATGTGTGTAGGGAATCGATGCTCGATATTTAGAAATCGGAGTGATGTGAGCTTAGGTAGAAAACCCTGTACTATCAACTTGGTTTAACCTTAGGATGGGATCAGTGTTGATATCGTTGTTTGGGAACTGTGATTCCAATACTGACAATTGACTTTAGCCTAAAGAGATTGCCTAGCGGCTAGGCGAGATGTCCATATTGCGAGAGTTAGCATCGGTCGGATTGATTTTCAGGATTGAGTGGATGGATCGATAGGTAGAATTGGATTCACTATCACAAGGCTTGGTTGAAATGTATGTATTTCGGGGACGCCTGGAATGTGTGCACGATCCTAACTAAGTGATACGCTGAATCAAGTGAGACTTGAGAAACGGGGAAGTGTCGAAAATTTTGAAATTGTAAGTTTTGAAGAAAAGATTGAGGGTAGCACGAGCGTGGCTCGGATTTAAGGAACGCAAGGGTACATGTGCGAGAGTCCTTGAATGTTGAATCAAGTTATAAGTCGATAAGGGTACTCAGTTAGTTTCGAGGACAAAACTTTTTCTGAGTGGTGTATGATGTAGTGTCCCGTCCCGCTCAGTCAATCGGAGGAATCGAAACATCGACGACATTCGGGCTTAGCCTTGCAACGACTACTCGAAGACATCGCTCGGTCGAGGCGACCGCTCGCTCAGGTGGGGTAGTTTTGGTGAACTTGTCTCATCTTAGCCTTCACATAATAAATCGCATGTTTTTAACTTGCACAAGTAGGCTTGATAATAAAAGAGACGAATTCACATAGCTAAAGAGAATAATCTCGACGGGTCGAATTGAGTTAAAATATTGAAAGGTCCAACGGTCGGCTTAGAGTTGGTGCACGGCGTGCTTTGAAAATGACACTCGGTCCTTCATCCCGTGGCTTGGGAGAAGGAAAGTTGGATGAGTAGGCGAAGTCATGAATCGTAGCCTAAGTCATAGGCGTCGCCCGCATGAATGCTTCATAAAGCATGCACGATCCTATCGTCCAAGGCTTGGCACAGCCTTGGCTTGCCCCATGAGTTGAGTTGCATTGCACGGCTTATGATATAAGTCTAGGCACCCAAATGACTTGGTCGTTCAGAAGTCGAACGCATGCGCGGCACGTTTCCGCAATGTGAGGCTTGACGCAGCCTTTGCTCGTCGAGTCGTTGTGCGTTTAAGTCAGGCAAGTTATGTTAGGCTTTCAGAGTGGTAGCAAGCACGGTCCTACGAGTTCTACGGTTGGGTATAACCACATAGTCTTACGGTCTCAAGGCCCGTCATATAAAGTATGACTTGGACGATAGCGTCGCGTAGATCGGAAGTCAGTTTGAGGCACGATGCACGGACTTAGTGTTTAATGCATGAACTACGGTTGATTAATGAGTTTTGGAGAAAGGACTATCAAATAGGCATTCATGAGTGAATGAAAAGATATGGTAACATGGAAAGAAAGCTCGCGACCGTGGGTCGTCGAGGGGTCTCAAATGATAGAAGTCATGATATTGGTTTTGAAAGAGATGGTATCATTGAAAGAGGAATGACTGTGTGAGACGTCAGTTTGTGTCGAGTCTTGCTTGGTCATTGGACAACTTGTCGACAAAAAAAAGTTTCCACGAACGGCAACCCTGGGCGCCGAGGGACCACGTCGTTCCGGAGGAAAACACGGTATAGCCGTAGCTAGACGAACCACTCGGGTCATTCGGGAACTTTCAGCGGGATTTGCTACTTGCGTTGAAAGGGTTGCCGAATGGCAAGGCTATAAGTCCACGATAGCTTGTGGTGTTAGTGACCAATTCATATAGATGGGTCGGCACGAGCGACAATTCACGTGTGTGCCTTCGGATTTAGTCTAGTTGAATGTGTGTATGGTTGGAACACAAGTGTTTAAGCCTAAGAATGGCTACAACATAGGCGACGTGCTTCGGTACGAGAGGTGGCGTCGAGTCTTAAGTTGTCGGCATATAAGTTGCATAAGTTAGTTTTGAGTTGTCTTGAGTTTAAGTCAGGAAATGCCGTAAGACAAAGTTGGTCGAGTGACACTTAGTTCACAAGTTGGATGGGTCAGTTGGTGATTTAGTAGCAAAAAGGGCCGCGAGGCGGCGATATGATTGAGTCTCATTGAGTTGCGAGACACGGCCTCAACAAGGACTTATAGCACGGTCACACGGGAATGGAGTCTTATCGCGTAGTTGCGTCTCTGATTTTGGTCGAAAGGCAAGCACGACTAGATAGGTTAATGTTGTTGAGTCGACGTTGTTGTTGCGAGCACGGGATGGTCTAGAAATACCAAATAGGCCAAGGCGACTGTCCTAAAACTGATCCTAAGGCAAGAGTAGAAAGACAATCATCAAAAGGGACTATATTGCACAAAGTAAATCAAACGTGTTGGTTTTGTATGGGTGGGCGAGGAGCTCATTCCACCAATACAGTTGAGTACTGACACCCATATAGTTTCCATGTGCAGGCACAGGTAGAAGCTCGTGGCGCGGAGCTCGCTTGGATGTGTCGAGACACGGAGTTCCTTGGCGATTCGAAGCGTACGGTCGCATGGAGTCTAGACTTATATGGGACATAATGTATGGATGTCGCATTCCGAAGCATCCGCTGGCTCAAGAGTTGTAATTGAGAGATGAGAGAGAGAGCTGAGTGACTTGTAATGTGAGCTTGAGTGAGCTTGAGAGACTTGTAAACTTGGCCTTGCGCCCATTGTAACCTTTGTTTCAATATCAATAAAGAGCTTCTTTGAATAACTTGTATTTTGTTCTAATTTTTGCTGCTATTATTCAATGTCTCTGCATGGGACTTCTGTGCTACGACCCCGTCGCAGCCGCTGAAATCGGCCGTTATGGAACCCGCCTTGCACGAGTGCAATCTAGGCTCGTGCGGCATCACGCCTTAGCGAGGACGATCGCTCCTACGGGAGCGGGGCGTGACAACTGTCGCCGGCTGCTCCGGTTCATGCTGCGGGTCGAGGCTCCCGGCGAAGCTGGAGTTCCGGTTCTCCGCGACGGAGGGGAGGCTCTGCTGCCGCCGCCCCCGCTGCCGTTCGGAGGGATGTGAGGGAGAAGTTGGGATGTTTGGATGAACGTGAGGGAGAAGTTGGGACAACTTGTCCTTTTATTTATGTGGTAGAAAAAAAACAGTGGATTGTTTATAATCTAAAAGCAAAAATGTGTTTTAGAGAGGGGCAATTTAGTCCTTTCATCATCGTTGAACGAAAGCACATGGGTCGGACCAAAAAACCACTGTGCTTTATATATATATATATATATATATATATATATATATATATATATATATATATATATATATATATATATATATATATATATATATATAGCAAATAAATCAAAAAATCGAATAAAGCAAAAAACCGCACCGATTTAATTCGGTTCATTTTGATTTGATTATGGGTCATTTCGGTTTTGCTTATTCGATTTTCGGTTCAATTCGGTTCGGTTTGAACTGAATTAACCAAATGCTCATCCCTAATATTTCTATTATAAAAAAAAATGTAATATTGTAATCGACATTTGAGACTGATTCAAATAGTCCTCTGGTTCTGTAGTAGTTAGGGGTGAGCATTATTCGGTTTTTGACCAAAAATCAAACTGAACAGAACCGAATAAGAGATTCGATTTCGGTTTTAAAAATACTAAAAAAAATTATTCGGTTTCGATTTCGGTACAAAACCAAAATCCGAATATGACTTGTGTAATTATGTAAATACCCTCAATTCTCTGCATATGTTGTAATTAGATGTGTATATTTGAAAGCTACAATTTTATTTATGTGTTTTAAAACCAAACTTTAGTAAATTAACAACTAGTCTAACTTAGACGCAAATACAACAAATGTGTGTATTAATATTATAATTTTTAATATCATTTAACCACGATTTCAACTTTGGACCATACTCATTATACAATAGAAATAGTCCAACCGAACAAACCGAATAAAGAAAATAAAACTAATTGTCATTCGGTTTTGGCTAATTTTGATTCGGTTTCGATTTTGTATTTTTATACCTTCGGTTTATTTTGTTTTGACTATTTCGTTTCGGTTAAAACCGAATAAACTGCTAGTAGCAGTATAGATAACCAATTCCTTGAACTTCCAACCAAATAATCATTTCTAAAGGAAACCAATAAAACATAATTTTATTATTAAAATTATACTTTAAAAGAAAGAATAAATAGATTCTTCACTCATATAGAAGGAAACACGATGGTCGTGGTTACTCTTCCAATTTTTCTATTCCAAAAGCAAATTGGTGCTGCGTGCGCTCGAGATCCAGGTGAGTTGTGACAACACATGTAGAATTGTATGCAAGAATGGAGCCAGAATTTTCGTTTATTACGGACTAACCCTACGACGTCTTAAAAATTATTTTTATAACAAAAAAATGTTGTGTCAGGATCATTATATCTATATCCTTTCGTATCTATATCGTGTTAGTGGCTGGCAAATATAGACTATGTCCAACCTACTAAAAAATAAAAATCTGACAGAAAAATATTATATTTACTTGGTAGATTATTCAAACATTAAGGATATTTGGTTTTTCAATAAATTAAAAATAGTGCTATATATCCATGACGTGCGATAAAGTCGATACAAAAATAAAAAATAGTGCTATATATCTCCAAGTATCCATATAAATATTGCTCTTAATTGTGTTTGATCATGATTCACGTGTTCTACCAAATTTCTTTGGCATGGGAGTATCTGGTCCCATGTGTTGCCGCTTTAGCCTAACAGTTAATAAATTTTAATTTTTTTTGTGTTGCCGCTTTAGAAAGAAATGTGGGAGCTTAATTGAGCTAAAACTTTAAGATCGTCATGTTCTAGCAACGTCTTCATATATATATATATATATATATATATATATATATATATATATATATATGTCTTCATATATATATATATATATATATATATATATATATATATATATATATATATATATATGGGAAAATTTATGAAATGTCCAAAAAACGAAAAAGTTTTATGAAAACCCACCGCGCAATAACATTTCATCGCGTGTCCAGAATTAGTAAAAAATATATAAAGAGGGTTCCGAATAACCTTTTTGTCTTTCCTTCTAATTTATTGAAAACACCCACGAAACTACTCTTAAAAAACGTTTCGATACTTCATCTTCTTCCATACGCTGCTCCCTTTCGAATCTAGGTTTTCTTCTCAAAAATCTTCAAAAACTCGTCGAAAAATTTCGGAAAGATCAAGACAAACGACAAAAGTGCTAAAACGGAGGTCCAAACATCATTTTTTGCGATTCTAAAATTTCGGAAGGCCGACAAACTATAAAATAATTTATCTCAGGCACCTCGAAGATACGCTCATTTTGCGACAAACCGGACCTCGTTTCGACCTCCCAGTCAAAAGTTATGGCCCTCCAAAGTTTCAACTGACCATAAAATGCAGGAGAATGGCCATTCTCCGTGTTAGAACACGAAGAATGTTAATTTCACATGAGGGTGGCCATTCTCCGTGTTAGTAACACGGAGAATGGCATTCTCCGTCTCAATTTACACGGAGAATGGTCATTCTCCGTCTAAATTTACACGGAGAATGGTCATTCTCCGTGTAATTTAGCACGGAGAATGGCCATTCCAGTGTTAAAACGCAGGAGAATGGCCATTCTCCGTGTTAGAAACACGGAGAATGGCATTATTCGTGTTAATTTACACGGAGAATGGCCATTCCCAGTGTTAAAACGTAGGTGAATAACCATTCTCTGTGTAATTTAGTACGGAGAATGGCATTCTCCATGCTAAATTACACCGAGAATGGCCATTCTCCGTGCTAAATTACATGGAGAATGACCATTCTCCGTGTTAAATGACACGGAGAATGGTTATTCAAATGTTAAAACACAGGAGAATGGTCATTCTCCGTATTAGAAACACGGAGAATGGTATTCTCCGTGTTAGTAACACGAAGAATGGCATTCTCCGTATTAATTTACACGGAGAATGGCTTCTATTTGTTAAAATGCAGAAGAATAACTATTCTTCGTGTTATATCGATTGAGAACAGTTGACAGAAACCTAATTTTTTATTTTTTTTGTTTAGTGGAAAGAAATTTGACATGAATAAAGATTTAAGTATTTTCGTTCTTATTTCAAAACGATGCTAACTCTTATGGAAAAGAAGAAGAATATCTTCTCTCCATAATTGACCTAATTGTCGGAAAAGAAGAAGAAGAAGATAATGAGCGATGATCGGAGTTCGACTGAAAAAAAAAAGTACAGTGAACTACGAACGATCTTTGCGATCTCTGCTGAAGATGAGAGCAATGGAATTCAGATCTCTCGTGAAGAAGAAGAAGAAGAAGAAGAAGAAGAAGAAGAAGAAGACGAGAATCGCAATCCAAATCTGAGTTTATGTGGAGGGGTAGTTATGGTATTAATTTTGTAAATATAGAACATCTAAAGGAAATCTTGGAATACTTAACGTGAAAATATATAATTCTGGGCATTTCATAAAACCCATCCTGCGGGTGGATTTTTCATAAAAACCAACCTCGAAATTGGATTTCTCAGTAATTTTCAGTTAAGAATATTTTGTATCTTTCACAATCAACCGAGGATCCGCGATGTTGCGGAACTCGTCGAGGGTGATGGAGTTTAGACGGCGAGAGAAGTGCTAGCAGCGGGGCTTGACAATATTGTTGTAGGTCCTCCTTTAGTCGTCGTTGCAGTTCGACGACGATAACGCGATCTCGATTATGATGGGGTTCTCAGTTGAAGATGAAGCAGAGGAGAGGAGAAAAATGTGATATATCGAGGGAGAGATTGAGTGAGGGACGAGTGTTCCTATGGGTTGAATGGATTGGGGGACGGGGAGGTGAGGCGCTCGATAGTGGAGTTACGAAAAATGAGCAATTTGTAGTGTACATTGCTTTGCACTGCAGAATATACACGAGAGAGAGAGAGAGAGAGAGAGAGAGAGAGAGGGGGGGGGGGGGGGGAACTTCAATTAAAAAAAAACTGGATTACTGGAATGTGGATTGTTGTAGACTTATGTGGGCTAAAATTTAGAATAAAAATCTGTAAATGTGGACTGATATGTATAAAAAAAAAATGGGTTGACTGGATTCCATCCCAACCCATCAGTGTCTCCGCCATGGATTCGTATGTACGAAGGAGAAGCCGTATACTTTTCTCACATGATACAATAATGCCTTTGAGCAAAGATACAAATAACAAATCTGAATTTTTCCTTCTTGTTGAGTTTTAGTAATTTGTGCTATGCTAGTGATGGTGTCATTTGTGATGTTTGAAGCTTGGATATACTCGAGTTTATATGAAAACCCTCATATCTTTTTATGAACAAGTATATATCTTCCAACAGTCAGAACGAATCTGAACAAACAGTTACAATCAAAATCCAACTAATCTGAAGATTCGTTCAAATTCAATAAATCTGAAGATTCGTTGAAACCCAACAAATGTGAAGTAGAAAATTTGTCTACGGATCAATCACACTTAAATCCTAAACACTATGTGTATTGATATATATGATATCTGCGTGGCCTGTCTCAAGCCTAACGAGAATCTATGTTGAATCCTCGACGTGCGATGAAGTCGTTAGAAATAAAATTAAAAATAGTGATTATATATATATATATATATATATATATATATATATATATATATATATATATATATATATATAGCAAATGACCTCTAGCCTAGTGGTTAAGAGAGATGCATGCGGCCCAAGTGGTCAGGAGTTCGAATCCCAGTGGGAGCGATTCCAGAAACAATTTACCTGATTCAAAAAAAAAAAAATATACATATATATATATATATATATATATATATATATATATATATATATATATATATATATATATATATACAGCTAACACTATAAGATGTTGTTTTGCTTAAAATTTTGGAGACTTTTAAAAATAAATTTTGGTTTTTTTTTATCGGTGGTAAATCTAACATTAAGAATTAGGGAGAAATATAGGAGCTTAATTTAGCTAAAACTTAAGATCTTCATTAAAATATTTTTATTTTTCTGAAAATTTTGATTGAATGTATTAATTATACTTTTTTTAGACGATAATATCCCGCACCAGTTAAGTAACATTATGAAATGATGAAAGAGTATTAGTAGAAATTAAACAAATTAAGATTTTCATTTTCGTGAGACATGAAAATAAAAATGAAACTTTTTTTTTCTGTATATTTTTAACCTATCCAAATATGGAAAAAAAATATTGCATCCATTTTAAGATATGATTGGTCGATAGTCAACACACGTACACGTAATGATAGACAAATTTGAGCAGAAAATGAAAAGAAAAATACTATAAAGAAGTACCGCGTGACGGAGGAACATGAAAAAATAAAATTTTTGAAGGTACATAAAGCATCAAGTGGACCGACCAACTTGGTATCAGTTTTATGTGTCCAAATGGTAGACGTCCCTGGTTTTTCGAACCACAAGTTCCGACTTCCCAATGAGTTGCAGATGAGAAGTACAAGAAACTTGTGTATATGGGCGTGTCAAGTTCTGGTGTTTCCATCCAGACCTCTCAATCATTCATTCAGCCCACCTTTGACAAGCCAAGCTTCCTATCCACAACGATTACCAGGCACAACAGAGTGGATTATCTTGTAGTATTATTTTGAACTTAACTGGCTCTTGTGGCCAGCAAAGAAAGGTATAATCTTTTTAACTAGACGGATGATCTCGAAATCAAATTGCAGAGAAGACATGATGTGTAAAAATTGGAAACAGTGAATCCAAATGGCACAAATTGTCGTTGCGGTCTTCTTTGTTTGATATTTCTTATCGTTTCCTTGATTTTTCTAGTTCTTTAGTCAATTTTCTACAATCTCGCTTGAAGTGCCCCACGATGCCACAGTGATGGCAACCATCCTTCTTGGCTTGGATTTAAATTTGACCTGCTACAACCTTTAGAGCCACTTCCTCTGTTTGCTTCTCATCTTCCTCAAGGTGTGACCCGGGCCGATCCGGGCCCGGACCGGTGGCAGCAGTCGGCCGGGCCTAGCCCAACTCGGTTCGAAAGATTTGAGCCCGGCCCGGCCCATGACCCGGCTTGGGTAGGGCCGGGCCGGTTCGGTTCGCGGGCGGGCTAGGTTGCGGGCTGGGTTGCGGGCTCGGGCAGGCCGGGATCGGGCCGGTCCGGTGAATTTTTTTTGTTTCTTTTATTTTTTTAATGATTTTCAGTTTTCTTTTTTAAATGTTATGTTCTTTTAAATTTTAAGTTTACTTTGTTATTTTATTCTTTTTTAAGTTTTCTTTTAATTTAATTTAATTTATTTTTTTACTTTATTTTGTTTTATTTTTTTCCTCCTCTTTTATCCGGGCTTAGGACCGGCAATGCAAGCTGAATAGGAAAACGTACTCATTGAAGTACCCGCGGTGCCTCCAAAACTTATCTGAGTTTGGGTCGCCGGAATTGAGCTCGGGACGTAGCAGGTTTCGTAGTATCTTGTCATTGTGCTCGTGCCACCTCCCCTCTTCCATTTGTATATATGAAAACATTTCTTGCATTGTGCCGTGTACGAAAACGGTTCACCTTTCTGATCTAAAACAAGTGAGCCATTAGGTTTAGTCTCATTAAGAATAACAAAAAAATTCCAAATCTTTGATTTTTTTGCTTTCTCTTTGCAACATTTTGGGTATTGCTAGCAACTTCAGGAGGTGAACCAACTAAATCATCAGAAATATCTCTAATTGCTGGTACTCGATCTCCATCAACCGAAAAACGAGAGGCTTCTTCCACTCGGCTAGAGGATTAAGACAGGGGGATCCGATCTCGCCCACCTTATTTATCGTAGCCCACGACGCCTTAGTAGAAAATTTTTAAAACTATGCCTCCACGGCCACATTAAGTACTTCTCTGGCCGAAGAAATAGCCTTCCCATATCACACCTCTTCTATGCGGACGACAGCCTCATATTCCTCAACGGGGGTAATGACAGTGTAGACAACCTTCTGGAAATGCTGCTGGATTACTCTGAGACATCGGGACAGGTGATCAATATGGGTAAATCCGCTTTGATTCTCTCCCAAAAGGATCACATCTCCCTTAGGGCTGAGGAGATTGCTGCAAGCACTGGCTTTACGATCACGAATCTTCCCATCCTATATTTGGGTGTGCCACTGTTCAAAGGAAGGGCAAAACCTGAATACTTCTTTGAGATGGCTGAGAAATTTGAGAAGAGGATCTCGGGATGGAGAGGGAGACTTCTTTCCTTTAGGGGCAAGATTACCCTCCTCAAGAGCATGCTTACTGCCCTCCGTATCCACTCTTTGTCATTGATTAAAGCCCCCAAAAAACTTCTAAAAAGGTTAGAGAAACTGATGGCTGCCTTCCTCTGGAACTCTAAAGATCAACACCGGACCAGATGGATCTCTTGGAGCAATGTGTGTCGACCGATGGATAGGGGGGTCTGGGCATAAGATCCCTCGACCAGGTGATGACTGCTCTTGTCATATCCTATATTTTTTCAAAATATGTATACGACCGTATTCGGTATTTATGGAGATTTTAAATTTTTGTATTATTTAAATTTTATTTTAATTCTTGGATCTTGATTTGGTCAGGATTGTTGAGGCCTGGAACTTGGTATTTATCACTGTCGGTATTGTTTATTGAAATTTACGTTGCTAGCTTCATTATGGGATTTTTCCTATTATTGTTCTTGCTACCATTATCACTATTGTTACTTTCATCATCATTATTATTTATTTAAATAATCTCCCCCTCCCCTTACCTAACCTAACCTAACCCCATCCCATCACTCACTCTCATCTCTCTCTCCTCCCTCACTTTTCACTCAGCCGCCTCCCCCTCACTTCACTCTCTCTCTCCCCCTTGCTGGAGAACCCCCCCCCCAAATCCCCTCTCTCTCTCTCTCTCTCTCTCTCTCTCAGCTCTCTCTCTTCCTCACTCTTCCTCCCTCTCTCCAGTCCCCTTCCCGAGCTCCCCTCTCCTCTCCCATGGCCTCCGGCGACCACCCCCACCATCATCGTTGCCGTCGCCGTCTCCCTCTCGGCCGGCCTCCTCCGCCACCATCACCCACCAGCACCGCCACCGCCTTCGCCGCCGCCTCCCTGAGCTCCCTCTTCCCGGAGCCGCCACCGTCAGCCACCGTCTCCACCACCACTTCCACGACCATCATCATCATCGTCGCCCCCTCCGGCCTCCGCTGCGGCCGCCACCGCCAGCACCGCCCTCACCACCATCTCCTCCGCGGCCTCCGGCCCCCTCCGCCGACGCCGCCGTCTCCATCTCCTCCGCCTTACCTTCGTGGTGCAGCGCTGCTGCTGCCGCCCTTCCTCTGTCGCGGAGCCGCCGTGACCTGGCCGGACTCCCGACGATCACCCCCTCATCCTGACTTCTCCGCCGGCGGCGACCAGCCCCGTCTGGCCGAGCATCCCCGGTGAGCTCCTCCGCCTTCCCCCCCTTTTTTCCTTTCCTGGCGACCATCGTCGTCGTCGAGCCTCGCTGGCTGCGCCAGCCTCGAGTTGCGGGTCGCCCTTGGGCCCCGCGCTGCTCGAGCAGTATGCAGCCTTGGGAGTCGCGCTCTCCTCGGGCCGCGCGCACGCTTGACTTGCGTGTTCCCTCGTTTCCCGTGCTTCTCGGGATGTGTGCCTCGATTTGTGTGCTGTTCCAGTTTTCGTGCACCCCGATCTACGTGCTGCCTTGGGCAATAGGACGCCTCGAGCCCCGCGCTGCCTCGGGCACCGTGCCATCTCGATTTGTGCACCGTCTCGATTTTCGTGTCTCGGCCTTTTTGCCTACCTCGTGACCCGTACCGCCTCGATTTGCGTGCACGCACCGATTTATGTGTCGTATCGATTTGCGTGTCATATTATATCTTGTGTTGCCTCAGTTTGCGTGCACGCACCGATTTGCGTGCCGCCTCGGTTGTGTGCCGCATTGGACTCTACACCTTTTCGATTTGCGTGTACACATCGATTTGTGTGCCGTATCGATTTACGTGCTCCTTGGACCTTGGGTCGTCTCGATTTACGTGCACGTCTCGATTTACGTGCACGTTTATGTTTCTCGTTCGTCTCGATATTCGTGTTCTCTCGATTCTCGTACGCGTCTCGATATACGTGCGCATCTCGATTTGCGTGCCCATATCGGTCCGCGTGCCTCGGTTTCCGTGCTAGATTCCTGCGCTGCTTACGGGACCCGTACGGTATAGCCTTCTGTCATCTCTTGTGATTATTCTATTATTTTATTATTTGGTGCTGATGATTATTTATTGTGTGTTCTGAGGATCTCGATTGGCGTGCTAGCTTGGATCGCGACTGCCGAAGACTTGCTGACCTAGCCGAGCCCTCTAGGCAAGTATCCCTTGCTCATCGACGGCTCTTGCCCTCTCTCCTGGATTTTATTTCATTTAATTAATTTGTACTTGTAAATTTTATAACCATGTTTAGTGTAGCCTAGTAGTAGAACTGCCATGATGATAACTTAGGGTAGCTTGGTCCGATACCGGGGTAGACCGTATCGGGCAACTCGGATGGGTCATCCACACCTCCGAGGACACGAGCACGACTCACTTGTACGGATTGTCCCCGTATGCCCCGTGTCCGACTCGCGGTCGGGTAACGGCTCTGGCTAACTCCTCCTGTGACTGTGATTGTGCTTGGGTTAGAACTATAGACATGTGTTGTGGTGCACCCTGCGAGGCGGTTATTTTATTATTATGCATGTTGGCTTGGCGCCCAGTACGCATTGTAGCGCTGCTGGAGGCCGGGACTTAGTGATCTCGGGTTCGATTGATTTTCCAGTACGTATCGTAGTGCTGCTGGAGGCCGAGACTTAGTGTTCTCGGCTATCGACTTGTTTCCAGTACACATCTTAGTGCTGCTGGTAGCTGAGACCTAGTGTTCTCAGTCTGCGATTCTGCGATTCCGCGGCGGGTTGCGCCGAGTGGATTTTAGCCCCAACTCGCTGGGAGCTCCTGTCCAGAATACAGAGGAGACTCTGCCGGATTCTTCCAAAATTCTCGATCGGGAATTTGGTTCGAAGGACTGGGCAGAACCATTCCTTTGGTTTGCTGGACTGGGCTCATGCCTGTTCACCTTGGTATGGTATACCTGATCCCATTGCTTGCTAGGTAGACTCCAGACTAGATCAGTCGCCTAGCTCCTGATCTGTCTTGTACGTCGGATAGCGTAAGGAGAGCGGTTCCACTCGGGAGACGGTCTGCAACCCTGGTCCTTGTTTGGTTTAAGGGTTGTGGATTTGCTCCAGAGCGGTCCGTGTAATCCTTGCCACTTCCGACGATATTTATTACCAGACTCTTGTCCTCTGACCCTTCATCCTAGGGGGTGTCCTAGTCTAGTTAGATAGAGCTGGCAGTTGTCCTATGTATTGGGAGTTGTGACTTGTGGATATGACTGAGGATCGAGTATTATGGAGAGTACGATCTCGGGATATTGACTTGGTGGATCTATGTGGATTCTTGGATTTTGGTGATTTCGAATATTTCGTGGAACGAGGAGAATATCGAGGGTATTATTATATGATTTTTACTCGACTTCCCAAACGCCCAAAACCTGGTACCTTTGTGTATTCCGGTAGTTGGGGAACCTGGTTTGATTGCTATGTCTTGGTAGTTGAGGGACTCGATTTCTAGTGGCTGGTGATCATTGACTTGGAGGATTCTTGTGAGCCAGAGGGCCTAGCGTTGCTTATAGTGATTAGCTTGGATATTTGGTTATTGACCTTCCTGTCATGACATTGAATCCATCGTAGAAGGATGACTCTTGATAGATTGATCTGGTGGATAGACAGACGGGATGATTGGAGTTCTAGGCTCCCATATATTCTTGAGATGTGATTATGGTAGAGGTTCTGATTTTGTACCCGACTTGATATCCATGTCACAATTTGGGCATGTGACTTCTTGTGACTGATAGGTTTGACCTTGTTCCTGGTATTACACGATGACCTGGACCTGTCTTGATTTTTGATTAGTGGCCCGTAGAGGTGCACTCCTGACTAGCACTCTGGACTTGACAGTAAATCTGGCATGTATACTCTTGATTCTTGATAGTGGCCCGTGGTGGCGCACTCCTGACTAGTACTCTCGACATGACATGTTTACTCTTGTTTGCTGTTGCGACAGCTAGTCCTGACTTGCTCAGCATGACCCCGTCTTGACACCGTGGTTGATTTTTCTTGATTGTGCTTGTATAAGCCACCAGTCCAGTCTTGTCTTGCATCATGTCTAGGACATGGATCCCTGAGTACCACGGTCAGGGATCCATAATGAAACTGACTAGGCTAATAACTAGATTAATCATGTAGTTCATGGGACTTCCCAGTGACCTGTTGCTTGTCTGGTCCCGGCCCTATGTATCTATATATATATATATACTAGGGATTTGTTGCTATCCGTCGAGATGAGCGCATTCCCAGCCCTCCGTCGAGTGCGGCACTTCTTTAGGGCACATGTATCTTACTGCAGTGTGCCTGCTATATCTATCTTTTTCTTTTGCTGGGGCCATTCGGGTAGTAGCAAGCAGGAGCTGGACTTTGAAGTCTCATTGCATCTTGTTAGTAATTAGGTCTGTGATAACCCTAGTTAGCTAATAATAGCAAGCCGTAGTCATTGTGTGGTCGCTTGTTCTTTTGTGTTGTTTGGCTTGTTGCCTGCTAGCCAGCTGAAATTGATTTCCAGCTGGCAGTGCAGGTGTTAGTGGATGCTAGGGAGATTGTGATTGTGTTAGCTTCACTATACTTGTGGATTATTATCGTGCGTTGGTACCGTACGATCCCTTACCCTTATTTACTGTTTTTAGATGTTATTCTTGTCATATTTTATCCTGCTGGTTTTCTTCGCCCGTCCTTGAGCCTTCCTTTCTGGTACTTGCTGCGGTTGGCCTGACCAACCCTGGATTGTTTCCAGATTGTCTGAGACCGACCCGGTGGATCTTCCAGACTTGACTTGGAGGGTGTGTTTCAGTTCCAGACATGCTAGGAACTGTGGAAAGGTATACTTGTCTGCATTATTATCCTGTACTGTAGATTCCAGATTTTCATATGAGTATTTCCTGTTTTTCATATGATTATCTCTCTTGATATTGTCTCATTGTGATTTACCTGTGGATATGAGATCGGACTTAGGCCATAGATTGATTGCATGCTAGGATACCCAACCAGACTGGACAGCCGTCATCACCGTATAGCGTATTCGTACCTTATACGGTGTAGCTGGCCGTGTACGTCTCCGTATTTCGGAACTGGGGCGTGACAGCTCTCCACGCGAAAAGGTGCTGGGCGTTAATTAATGGTGAGTCGGTGTGGGCCCAGTACATGGTCCGGAAGTATGGGGACCCTAGCGCCCCCAGATATTCCCTCCCTTACTCCCCCTCCCCGCTATAGCGATCTATGACAAAGATATTTCACAATGTCTACGGCAACTGTCAATGGGTTATGGGCCTTGGCAATATCCCGATTTAGGGCCAGAACTGGTGTGGTACCATTCTACCCAAACCTGCCGAGTTCATCTATACCCCCTCCATCCGTCAGGTGGTGGCCTCCCCGATGGTCCGCATATCCCTGGATGAGGAGGTCAACATTCGTAATTTTTTCCTGGTGGAAGCTAACGCAATGCTGGACGACATTACCCTTAACAATGAGAAGGACAAGATAGTCTGGGTTCTTGACCAACAAGAAAAATTCTCTACTAAATCTTACTGGGCGCATCATCGTAGGAGACACCCGATCGACACCTGGAACAGCTTCGGCTAGAACAAGTATATTTGGCCTCGTATTGGAGCCTTCCTCTGGCGTCTTCGTAGGAACGTCATTCCGGTTGAGGCCAGACTTCGTTCCATGGGAATCAACCTTGCTTCAAGATGCGTATGATGCACTAACCCAAAAACGAAAACAAATGACCATCTCTTCGTTCTGGGCGAGACGGCTCAAAAGATATGGCTCCACTTCGCTACCAATTTCCACCTCCCCACCCATTTCTCCACCGTCGATCAACTTGCTCAGATATGGCTTCTTAACTCCACTCTCTCTCATCCCCCGCCATCAGCAGGAACATTATCTTCGCTTCCTGTTTATGAAAAATCTGGAAGCAAAGGAACTCCATTAAATTTAGCGACGGGACCAGAAACTACCGAGAGATCATCCGCCGAGTTACCTCGCATCTGCAACATACCTTCTATGCTTATAATCTGGGGACAGACGTGTTGGGGCGTATCAGCACGAATACGAGAGACGTCCACCCGGGGATCTCTGCTCGATGGGTGCCACCGGGGGTAGGTAAGAAGCTGAACATTGCAACAAAGATAGGGAAAGACCCAGGTCTGGCGTGTGGCGGTGTCATCTGAGACAATCACGACAACCTGATCTATGTCTTCTCCCTGTTCAAAGCGGATACTACTAGCCCTCTACCGGAACATGACGCCCTTCTCCTTGCGTTACATTGGTGTCACTCCCAGAATATCCAGTACAGTGAAATTGAAAGCTCGTCCATCCAACTTACCAACATCATTGCCAAAAAAGCTGAACCTCACTGGACTCTCAGATACAAGACCCGCAAAATCTAACAAATTCTAAACCGGGCTATCGACATTAACCACATCTCCTCTAGTTCAAATGGCGTGGCAAAAGCTCTGGCGTCTCTAGCTCGGGATTCCAGACTTGACCATATCTTCTTCCACACCACCGAACTTCCATCGGCGACTAGCAACGTCCTGCTTAAGGACCTCTCTGGTCCTTAGGGGACCCCCTTTTCTTATATTTTCTTTCTCACTTTTGTATACCCCCGGTACCCCCGGAGTGGATAATTGCATTTTGCTTTGTTTACCCCCGGTCTCCCCGGGGAGCATAGTCTTATTTTGGTGTGTCAGGCCAATGGCCTGGCACTTATACTTTTGTTGGTCGTCGGGCAATCTCCCGGCGCCATATTTGAGCTTAGGCTCCCCCAATAGCAATAAAGTCTCCTGTTTTTTATTTAAAAAAAAAAACTAAATCATCATGAATATGATTTTGTTCAAAAAAAGTATTATAAATTTCAAAAATATCATTAGGTTGGTTTGAACCTTGTCCGGTCATTTTAAAAAGTCAAACTTTTTTCCCAAAAAAGAAAACTATTTTACCGAAAAATAAATTTACCAAAAATTATTTTTCTCAAAAAAGAGAGAGGTGGAGGAGATAAAACTATTTTGTAAATGTTAGATCGCCGGAATTGCTTGATCGGAAAGTCGTAGATCGCCGAAATTGCTTGGACAAATTTTTTGAATCCTTCTTGTGATCTTGAATTTTTTTTAATGGAATGAATTGTTTGTGTTTGGAAAATATGATTCATGACATATTTAAAGGATTTTTTTTGAAGCCAAATGACCCCTACCCTCCAAATAGAGTTGTTGTAAAGGATTTTTGTTCATTTTACACAAAATGACCAAAATATCCCTTAAAACAGTCATATAGTGGGTTTATTTTGGTAAATGGGGGGGGGGGGGGGGGGGGGGGGGGGGGGAGCAAAGTTAAAAAAAAAAAAGAAATCCAATTTTTCGGTTCAGCCGGGCCGGGCTCAGGCGGACTTGACCGGGCCGGGCCAGACCGGGCCTACCGTTGTATACGGAAAAAAAAAGGGAGGGGGGGGGGGGGGGGGGGGGAGGGTGGGGAGGGGCGGCAGGCTCGGGCTCTGCCCAGCCCGGATCGCTAGGGGGGTGGACTTGGGCGGGCCGGGCTAGAGGGCGGGCCGGGCCGGGCTGGCTGGAATCGGACTTGGGCGGACTCGGGCCGGTCTGCGGTTAAACCGGACCGGGTGACACCCTGACATCTACCTCGCTTCTCTATAGCTAGGCATCTGTTGGTAATGACGACAACCCTAGCTCCTTCTTCCTTAAACTCTTTGTTCAATATAGAACTCGTCATCTTTGTCATGCATGGTGATTACACCATCTGTAAAAAGAAAAGAGTAGAATTGCATGCAATTCATGTTCTAGCACCGTCTTCTTGCTCTCTCTCTCTCTCTCTCTCTCTCTCTCTCTCTCTATATATATATATATATATATATATATATATATATATATATATATATATCTAGAAATAACAAAAACAAAAATTATATATATATATATATATATATATATATATATATATCTAGAAATAACAAAAAACAAAAATTATATATATATATATATATATATATATATGTGTGTGTGTGTGCGCGCGCGCGCGCAGGGATCAAATTAAAATCCTGCGAGGAGAGGTCCGTCAAAGTTCTGAGACTCTTGCACCATCGGATCGGAAGGTCAGCATGGAACCTGCACACGCCTGTTCAATTCAACAGTCGAGAGCAATGGAACTCCTGCAGGTACTTCGCAGACCGGACTACTGATCCGGACATATATTGCAATGCTAAAAGGAAATTGTAATGCTACTATGTCTACAATGGATGTTACTGTTCCCAAATGAATTAGGAACAGACCTCCAATATATAAAATTGTCCTAGACGAACTCCCAATCCAAATTTGATTGGTACTGTAATCTTGATTCTACTCGTCCAGGCTACCAATTGCAGATCCACTTTGAGTTGTTTAATCTATGCTACTGTATAATAAAGAAAAATTGAACGTTTATCGTAAATTTTTTTTTTTCAAAAAATGCAATCATCTATCTTTACTGATTAAAATTGTTAATTAAATTTAATATATGTTGTTATGTACTTACCTATACGGGGAAAAAAATTGTCATTTGTTCTTTCCAAGTATTATGAAATATATATGTGCACAGTGTTGTTATCGGGGCACAATTTTTCGATGGAAAACTGAAATATCGTAACAATTGTACAAACAATCGTTATTACGTAACACTTCACAGAAGGTACGTAGTAAAATCCCACAAGTGCTACTCTTCACAGAAGGTGTACAGAACGTAACACTTCACAGAAGGTACGTAAGAGAGATTCCACAAGTGCTATCCTTCACAGAAGGTGCACAAACAGAATTCTGATAATATCAACGCAAACACTTCACCGAAGGTGCGTTAATAGAATTCAGACAGAACCAACAAAGAAGATGACTGGCGAAGATGAAATAACTCCTGCTGGGGTGAATGATCACCGTTGCTCAAAGCTTTATTCGCCCCATACGAATAGCTTCCAGGAACCAGCAAGTTCGTCGGAGAACTTGGAACACTCTGCTCTTCTGACTTCTCGGATGAACTTGAACTCCTGTGCAAAACGCAACTCTGGTACAATTCCTCTCTTCTCTCTCACAGCCTCTAAGCACTTGTAAACTTTCTGTCTACTACCTATGCATTAGTTCTAACCTGTGAGAGAGAAGGAGGTGGCCTTATATAAGCCCCTGCAACAACTGCCAGGTTAGCACAATGTTAGGGACGTGGTAGTAACCACCCCGAACATGGAGCAACCGCTCAGAACATGCTAGGACACGTTCTGCTGGAAGTTGTGCCACCAGCGTAATTTGCACTTTACGCACCCTACGCACACTACACACTCTACGCACACTGCATACACTGCGTACACTGCGCACTCTACGCACGCTGCGTACGCTGCGCACACTGGGCGTACTGGGCGTACTAGGTTGCGTACTGGGCTGCGTAACTGGGCCAGCGTAACTGGGTTCGCGTAACGGGCCGCGCAACGTGGTCGCGCAAGTGGCTCGCGCAACGAGCGCAACTTAAGCGCACTATGCGCCTAGCGACGATGCTGACGTGCTAAGTGCAAAGTACGCCAACAAAATGCCACATTACGTCTCATGAGCCCTTGAGCCCAAGCCCGAGTCCGAGCCCGAGTCCGAGTCCGAGTCGCTAAGCCCCTACGGGACTTAGCTCGTATGGAAATAAATTTCCCAAGAGCAAAAAGCATGAATGCTTTAATTGTTAATTTTAGCCTTTTTCCCATTTAGAAAATAATCCCACATGGCACACCCATGTGCACCTCCACACCTCATGTGCATCTCTTAAACTAGCAAAGCTAATATATAGAGATACAACCTATTTGGTTTTTCCGATGTGGGACTAAAGTTTCTAAAAGGAAAGCCAAAAACCCAACAATCCCCCACATATCTCTATATATGGGTATAAGTGTTCCCCACAGTAACTGTCCATCATGCATTAGGAGAGATGTCGCTGACGACTTGAATCTTCCCGCATGGGTCAAAAATCAGACTATAATACAAGAATGAACTAAGCCTTGAATTCTGCATCATAGCTGAAATTCTTTCCACTCACATAATGTAGTTACATGTGCTTCTGGCTACACATTAAAGGTCCTGTGCCAGCCTGGTTTCAGTGTATAATTTTGGGCGTCTACAAGTTTACCCTCAAGAGACGGCCTGATATCTCTGTCCATACACTATAGGTGAGTTCATTATAAAGAGACATGGCATGAAACGCTTTACGCTTCCCTTGCGGTGCTACGCCGCTATGACATGGCTTAAAGCCGAGGCCTTACCCCGTACCGGGAACCTCATCGTAGTGTCATACTACTGTAGCATGAGGCAACTGCCTCTTTGTAGTGCCAAACTACCCAGCATGAAGCCTTAAGCTCCCTTGCGGTGTTACGCCGCAACGACATGGCTTGCAAGGCCGAGGCTTTATCCCTAACCGGGTACCTCATGGTGGTGTCGTGCCACTGTAACATGAGGAACTCCTCCTCTTTGTAGTGCTGACTACATCCCTCTTTATTTTTAACATACAGCATTAGGCTAACTGCCTATTTGCGGTGCTACGTCGCTATGACTTGGCCTGCTAAGCCGAGGCTTTATCCTATTCCTGGACAGCACCCCACATATAGGAACCTCATTGTGGAGTCACCCCACTATAGCATGGAGTTTCACTCCTTGTAGTGCTGCTCTACCGTGCTTCCTGTAAAGCACACCAGGCATTCACTCTGCCTGAGAACTCATTAAGGCAATTAAGCCAACCTTCCCACAGGAACCATTTTCCGCAGAAAACAACAGTAGACAACAGTGGTTGTAGGTCCGTAACCTCTCCATGCCCATTAGAACATGTACCCACCGTTCCTGATACTCTTCCAGTTAATGGTCCTCCCTTGAACCAAAAGCTAGATGCCTAGTAGATAAATCTTTGAACTAATAGCATAAAACTTTATGGTAGGAATACAATAACTAATATCAGAATGCCTTCAAGCCCATTTTACATACTGAGTCATCGACCAGCTGGCGCTTGAGGCCCTTGGTGAACGGATCCGCCAGATTTTCCTGACTCCGAACATCAATCACTGCAATTACACCTCTCTTAATAAGATCGTGTACTGCCCTGTGCTTTAACCGCACAGTCCTCTTCTTTCCGTTGAAAAGGTCATTTGATGCCACCGCCGCAGTCGCCTGGTTGTCGCAGTATATCGGTATTGCTGGTATTTGCGCCCCAACCACTGAAAGATCATACATGAGCTCCCGAAGCCATTCTGCTTCCTCGGCTGCAGTATCAAGTGCAAAGAACTCAGATTCCATGGATGACCGCGAGAGCATAGTCTGCTTTTTTGATTTCCACGATATAGCAGCTCCACCCATTGTGAAAATATATCTACCTGTGGACCTCTTGCTCTCCAAATCTGAGCACCAGCTGGCATCACTGAAGCCTTCCACTACCTGCGGATCTCCGCTGTAATACAGTGCATATGTCTGAGTCTTCTTGAGATATCTCATAACCCGTTTCACAGCTTTCCAGTGTTCAACACCTAGGTTGCTCGTAAAACGACTCAGCATTCCCACGGCGAAAGCTATGTCAGGCCTTATGGCAGTAGTAGCATACATCAAACTTCCGATTACGCTTGCATACTCCAGCTGCCTGACGCTTTCCCCTGAATTAGGCTTCAGCTTCATGTCATACCTGTACGGCGTATCGATCCCTGGAAGATCCTGATACCCATAACGAGTGATCATTTTCTCAATATAATGAGACTGTGACAGCGCTAGTCCAGTGTCTGTCCGGATGATCTTGATCCCTAAGATCACATCAGCTTCCCCCAAGTCCTTCATACTGAACTTGCTCGAGATGAACCTCTTTGTCTCCGTGACACAGCTCATATCTGTACCTAGGATGAGCATGTCGTCCACGTACAAACAAACGATCACACCTCTTCCATCAGCGAACTTGGTGTAAACACACTTGTCCGTCTCGCTGACCATGTAGCCATTTGACCTTATAACCTTGTCAAATTTCTCATGCCACATCTTGGGAGCCTGTTTAAGACCGTACAAAGATTTTACCAACTTGCAGACTTTGTCTTCAAGACCCTTGACGACAAATCCCTCTGGCTGTTGCATGTAAATCTCTTCGATCAGCTCGCCATTTAGGAAAACCGTATTCACATTCATCTGATGTATCACCATCTTATGTATTGCTGCAAGAGCAATCAACATCCTGATAGTGGTCATCCGGGCAACTGGAGCATACGTGTCAAAATAGTCAATCCCCTGCTTCTGAGAAAACCCCTTGGCTACCAACCTAGTCTTGAAATTATCAATAGTTCCTCTGCTTTCATCTACTTCTTGAAGATCCATTTGCATCCGATGGGTTTAGCTCCTTCAGGAAGATCAACCAACACCCAAGTGTTATTTGAGGTGATGGAATTAATTTCATTGTCAATCGCCTCCTTCCAGAAAACTGCATCTCTGGTCTTCATCGCCTCATCATATGTAAGCGGATCTGCTTCCACATGATAGGTGACAAAGTCACTTCCAAAGTCCTTTGGCCTCCTCACACGCTTAGCTGACGGCTCAGTTTGTTCTGGTTCAATCGTTGTTTCAACAACATCTTCTTGGACCACATCTTCATTGAAGACTTCAGTTTGCTGCGCACCCTCATTGTTCTCTGGTACATCCGCAAGAACAATATTCTTGTGCCTTGCAAATTTGTCTTCAAAATATTCTGCGTCGCGAGATTCAATGATATGATTTGACTCAATATCAAGAAATCTCCGAGCATCACTCTTCTCGGCATACCCCAAGAAGATCGTCTTAGTAGTCCTTGTCCCAAGCTTCTGAATCTTCAGATCTGGAAGCTTGACATATGCCAGACACCCCCACACTCGAATGACATTCAAGTTAGGTCTGACCTTGAACCAGAGTTCATGAGGAGTAATGTCTGAAGTTGCATGAGGCACTCTATTTAGAATAAAAGTGGCCGTCAATGCAGCTTCACCCCAGTAGCACTTAGGAAGGCCAGCAGTCAACAACATTGAGTTAATCATTTCTGTTAACGTTCTGTTCTTCCTCTCTGCTACTCCGTTTGATTGAGGAGAGTACGGAGCCGTAGTCTCATTGATAATTCCATGTTCTTTGCAGAACGATACGAATTCATAAGACCTGTACTCCCCACCTCGATCACTTCTTATTCTTTTGAGTTGTTGTCCAGTCTGCCGCTCAGCTTCGGCTCTGAACTCCTTGAACTTCTCGAATGCTTCGTCTTTAGCCTTCAGCAAGTAGACGAACGCATACTTTGAGAAGTCATCGATGAAGGTTATGAAATACTTCATCCCGGCCTTTGTAGAGAACTGTTTGAAGTCACAGATATCTGAGTGTACTAACTCCAGAAGATCTGTACTTCGATTAACCCGAGGAAAGGGTTTCCTTGTGATCTTAGTTTGAGCACAAACCTCACATTTCTCTACCTTACCCCCACATTTGGAGATAAGTCCTAAACTAGACATTTTGTTTATTCGTTTACAATGAACATGTCCTAGCCTACTATGCCACAACTCAAGAGTATAAGCAGAATGAGTGACTTCATTAATTACATTAATTACATTGGACTGATTAACAAGCTGAATCTTGAACATTCCTTCGGTATAAAAAGCTTTTCCGAAATATGTTCCCTTGATAGACATCACCATCTGGCCAGCATTGATGTCCATCCTGAGGCCTGCGTTGCAGAGTAGGCCTCCTGAGATCAGGTTCTTGGCGATAGCAGGTACGTGCTTCACGCCTTGAAGCGTCAGAGACTTGCCAGAAGTCAGCTTCAATACCACTGTCCCAATCCCGAGCACTTCAGCTTGTGCCTGGTTCGCCACCATAATCGCATCAGAAGTAGGGGTGTAGGTGGTGAACCACTCCTTGCTGGAGCAAACATGGCAGGTGGCTCCAGTGTCTACCCACCAGTCAGCATCAGTCCCTACCGCATCAACCTGTACAATCATAGCAACAACATCAGCGATCATAGATACCTTACTAGGCTCTCCTTGCTCTGATTGCTTGGTCTTTGTTTTGCACTCATTCTTAAAGTGGCCCTTCTTGCCACACTTGAAGCAAGGCATTTGAGACTTTGGCTTCTTTTTCTTGAAAGAAGTTCCCTTGACTTTTAGATTGTCAGGGTCCTTCTTCTTGCTGTGGAAAGCTGCCTGCTTTCCCCTTGGTTCCTTAGTTTGAACCAGATTGGCGTTAGCCAATTGCTTGGACAGTGTGTCCACCTTCAGTTGAGCCCGCATCTGGTCCTCAACATAGATTTCCGGCAAGAGATCTTCAAGGCTGATCTCAAGCTTCTTCCTATGTATGTTTGCATAGAACTTGCTCCACCCAGCGGGGAGTTTTGAGACAATTCCTCCTACAACAAACTTGTCGGGGAGGGGCATCGTCTCGTCTTCCAACTTCTGTCGCAGTTTCAGGAACTCCTTCACCTGCGACAGCATAGACTTTTCGTCCTCAAAGAACCACTTGTGATATTTTTCAACCACAAATATTTTACTGCGGTTCTTGTCTTCTTCGTAGAGTTTTTCTAGAGACTCCCATATGTCTCTAGCGATATTCTTCTTAGAATAGGATTCTGCAAGGGAATCTTCCATAGCATTCAGGATAAGCAGCTGCAAATACTATTTTTTCTTCTCCATTTTGCTTGCAGTTTAGTAGCCGCGGTGATTGCGGCAGCAGACCCAACATCTGGAACAGCAGGTTCTTCCTCCAAAAGCACGTGATCTACGTCTTTGAGTTGAAGGGTGAGATATACCTTTCTCTTCCAGACTTGGTAATGTTTCCCATCAAACTTTTCTAACTTGCAAAAGTCAGAATTGAAGAGAGAAACATTAACGTTTTCCATCGAAGCAATAAAGCTTTGAGATTGTTGTTATCGGGGCACAATTTTTCGATGGAAAACTGAAATATCGTAACAATTGTACAAATAATCGTTATTACGTAACACTTCACAGAAGGTACGTAGTAAAATCCCACAAGTGCTACTCTTCACAGAAGGTGCACAGAACGTAACACTTCACAGAAGGTACGTAAGAGAGATTCCACAAGTGATATCCTTCACAGAAGGTGCACAAACAGAATTCTGATAATATCAACGCAAACACTTCACCGAAGGTGCGTTAATAGAATTCAGACAGAACCAACAAAGAAGATGACTGGCGAAGATGAAATAACTCCTGCTGGGATGAATGATCACCGTTGCTCAAAGCTTTATTCGCCCCACACGAATAGCTTCCAGGAACCAGCAAGTTCGTCGGAGAACTTGGAACACTCTGCTCTTCTGACTCCTCGGATGAACTTGAACTCCTGTGCAAAACGCAACTCTGGTACAATTCCTCTCTTCTCTCTCACAGCCTCTAAGCACTTGTAAACTTTCTGTCTACTACCTATGCATTAGTTCTAACCTGTGAGAGAGAAGGAGGAGGCCTTATATAAGCCCCTTCAACAACTGCCAGGTTAGCACAATGTTAGGGACGTGGTAGTAACCACCCCGAACATGGAGCAACCGCTCAGAACATGCTAGGACACGTTCTGCTGGAAGTTGTGCCACCAGCGTAATTTGCACTTTACCCACACAGCCCCTTTACGCATCCTGCGTACGCTGCGTACGCTGCGTACGCGCATGCTAGGACACGTTCTGCTGGAAGTTGTGCCACCAGCGTAATTTGCACTTTACGCACACAGCCCCTTTACGCACCCTGCGTACGCTGCGTACGCTGCGCACGCTGCGCACGCTGGGCTGCGCAACGGGCCGCGCAACGGGCCGCGCAACGTGGCCGCGCAACGTGGCCGCGCAACGTGGCCGCGCAACGTGCGCCAACAAAACGCCACATTACGCCTCATGAGCCCGAGTCCGACTCGCTAAGCCCCTACGGGGCTTAGCTCCTATGGAAATAAATTTCCCAAGAGCAAGTGGCCGGCAACGTGGCCGCGCAACGTGGCCGCGCAACGTGCGCCAACAAAACGCCACATTACGCCTCATGAGCCCGAGTCCGACTCGCTAAGCCCCTACGGGGCTTAGCTCCTATGGAAATAAATTTCCCAAGAGCAAAAAGCATGAATGCTTTAATTGTTAATTTTAGCCTTTTTCCCATTTAGAAAATAATCCCACATGGCACACCCATGTGCACCTCCACACCTCATGTGTATCTCTTAAACTAGCAAAGCTAATATATAGAGATACAACCTATTTGGTTTTTCCGATGTGGGACTAAAGTTTCTAAAAGGAAAGCCAAAAACCCAACACACAGTACATGCATATATACAAGTATGTTGATAATTGGGGAATTTTATTTGAGACTATAATCAAAGATTCGCGGAAGATTGTCTCCTCTTAAATCCTAACTTGATAAGCAATTTTGTAGTCTAGAGTTATACTCCCTTAATTTTACATGCCTAATCATTTTTTCTATCCTCAAATTCTGTCAATTTTTTTTCTTAATTCTCAATCCAACTTAATGTCCAAATGGCACCTCTCTGACCATACCATCCATACCGTGTACACATTGTACACATTCATAGAAGAAAAAGACATACATTTGAAGAAGAAGAAAACACATTTGAAGAAGAAGACAGTGATCGTACCATGTAAACATTTGAAGAAGACGACAACGAAGATTTTGGAAGTCGTCGCAAAAGGCTTGAAAGTACATAGTGATTCTTTAGCCTAGCATTATCGATGATGCTGCAATGCGTGACCCATATATAAGACCTCATAAAATTTTACAGGCCAAGTCGTAGGCCGGCTTGAAAAGAGTTCAAACCTAAACCTAAGGTCAAACAATTAGAGAGGTGCGTGTGAGCCCATTTAATCCCGAGACCATCGGCATGTACATATCATACATATCATTAACCCAGAAGCAAGAAAGTGTCAGAGAGCGAGCGATGGACTCTTCCGTGATCGTGTCCGAGAAGAAGACGGTTATTGTGGCAGTCGTCGTCGTTGCCGCTCTTGTGCTCAACGTCTGCGTCGCCCTCGAGACCCAGGTGAGCTGCTCGAACGAACTCGACGAAGACGAAGGTTTCGCTACAAACCTAAGGAGTGTCCTCGAGGAAATCAAATCTAGGACGCCGGAAAACCTAAGCGGAGAGTACAATATCCACTTGTCGGATCCGGACGTGTTCGGCGCCGCAGACTGCTTGTCCTCCACGACCGCAGTGCAGTGCAAGGCCTGTCTCATCCTTGCGGCACAGGACATGACCAACACTTGCGGGCAGACGAACGGGGCAAGCGCATTTCGCGAGCATTGCAGGGTAGAATACGGGCCAGGTCCGCTACCGTAAGGAGAGAGAGAGAGATCGATCGCCCAATCATGACTAGCTAGCTTAGTCATGATCGATGGGTCGACCTGGCCTCTCATCTCCTCTCATGCTAATAAAGGCTCGCTAGTTAATAAAGAGTGTGTTTCTTGTTTTAAGCGTGTTTTCTTGGCGTATTTTACAGGTTTAACTTTTACTACAAAAATATAATAAAATAGCGAATGAAGTCAACGACAGAATAAGAACAATTGATGCATAGCGATGAACTAACGACTAAATGGGAAGGAAAATGTGCAGATGAAACACATGTCCACGTTTCCGTCACTAGTCCATCGCTAAGGCATCATATTGTAACTAGCAATGTCTTAGAGACGGAAATAAAACGACGACATATGGTGTAGTGATGGCAATCTTTAGCCGATTTTCTGTCGCCGTTACTATTTAGCGACAAAATATGTCATATTAGTGATGGAATTGTCCGTCACTATTATACAGTATTCTTTTAGTATTTGGTCCCATGAACATTTGGAAACGAATATTTGGGTTATCTGGAAGATGTTCAACTTGGGACATGAGATGGCGGCTAACCCATATTGAACATCAAAAATATGTTATAAATAAATTGAATTCGAACTCAAGATGAACAATGATATTTCTGAAATCCTAATCGATCTAGTTAATTCTAAAATATTTAGCAGATTTTAGATAGTCAATACAGGTCAATCGTAGATCCAAATTCTAAGTTGGACATCTTCAGAATTCAAACGTTAATTTATGAATATTTTTAGAACTCAAAATATAATGAATTCGATTTTATAACTATTGATAATTTTTGGAACACAAACGATGGACAAAGACGTACGTTGGATAGTTATAGTCGCTTCCACTCCGACCAGTGGCGTAGCCAGGATTTTAATTCAGGGGGCACAATACTTACTATTAAAATGTGATCCGGTTGGTGGCTCTTGACTGCTTGAAGCATTTTAATTTGTTCTCAATATTTATTGAAAATTTTGAATAATGTATTATTTTTCATCTGAAAAATATTCAACTATAAAATATTAGACATCACATGATCGGATTTAAGTATGGACTTTCCTATTTTTAAATATTAGCCAAGATTATATCTGGATGTTTATACAAATTAGACTTGAAAATTAGTAAAACTACAGTAAAGTGATTGCAAACAACCATATTAATATGATCATAAAATAACCATAGAATATAACAAAAAGCAAATGTTTACAGAAAATATAAACCAAAGAAAGGAGACTAAAATCACATGTTATGCAAGAAAATAAGTTGAAAGGTTCAATGTGGATGAGGTATACCAAGATGGAAATTGTTGAAGTAATGATCAAAAGAGAGTTAAGTTTTAGTTCTCTTATGTATGTGACATGCAAAGAGTAGCTGGAGAAAATGGGTAAAAGGAAAAATGAGTAGAAGTGACATGCTGGAATATTAGCTAGTTATAGGGAGAAGAGTTTGGAGAAGAGATGAATGATGCGATTTGTTTCCAAGATAACAACAAACCACTCTTTGAGTCTTTGATTCTTTGTTGCATTGCACTCACCCCGCGTAAAATCAAATTTAATTTTCTTTTGAAAATATGCTAATGATAAATGTTTTGAACATAAATTAATGAACGACTACTCAATGCGCAGTAAAATATAAATAAAATCTTACCATTTATTTGGTCGCAAATGTTTCCTATGCATATTTTTCTTCCAACTGATAAAAGATGTTTTTTGGGGACAAATTGACGTGCTTCCATATTATTCTAGGGAGTATATTTTTAATTTCTTCTAAAAGTATAGTTTTATGCATTATTCACATTTTCGAAGATTGATATATTTATACTATAAGAAGTGCAATATCGTAATCGACATTTGAGGCTGACTTCGAATAGTCCTCTGGTCGTGTAGTAGTATAGAATATAGATAACCAATTCCTTGAACATCCAGCCAAATAATCGTTTCTAAAAGAAACCAATAAAACATAAATTTATTATTAAAATTATATTTTAAAAAGAAGAACAATGGAGATAGATTCTTGAGTCATATCCAAGGAAACACGATTGTCGTGGTTTACTCTTCCGATTTTCGTATGAGAAAAGCAAATTGGTGCATAAATTCAAACATTAGTACATAAAAATCTGGAAAAAAAATTATGTTTACTAGGTAGATTTTTTTTAAGGCATAAATTCAAATATTAAGAATATTTGGTATCTTTCACAATCAACCGAGGATCCGCGATGTCGCGGAACTCGTCGAGGGTGATGGAGTTCAGACGGCGAGAGAAGTGCTAGCAGCGGGGCTTGACAATACTGTTGTAGGTGCTCCTTTAGTCGTCGATGCAGTTCGACGACGATAACGCGATCTCGATTATGATGGAGGTTCAGTTGAAGATGAAGCAGAGGAGAGGAGAAAAATGTGATATATCGAGGGAGAGATCGAGTGAGGGACGAGTGTTCTTACGGGTTGAATGGATTGGGGGGCAGGGAGGTGAGGCGTTTTATAGCGGAGTTACGAAAAATGAGCAAGTTGTAGCGTACATTGTTTTGCACTGTACAATATACAAGAGAGAGAGAGAGAGAGAGAGAGAGAGAGAGAGAGAGGAACTTTCAATTAAAAAAAACATGATTACTGGAGTGTGGATTGTTGTAGACTTATGTGGGCAAAAATTTAGAATAAAAATCTGTAAATGTGAACTGATATGTATAAAAAAATGGGTTGACTGGATTCCATCCCACCCCAGTGGCTCCGCCATTGATTTGTATGTACGAAGGAGAAGCCGTATACTTCTCACAGGATACAATAATGCCTTTGAGCAAAAGATGCAAATAACAAATCTGAATTTTTTCTTCTTGTTGAGTTTAAGTAATTTGTGCTATGCTTGTGATGGTGTCATTTGTGATGTTTGAAGCTTGGTTATACTCGAGTTTATATGAAAACCATCGTGTATTTTTTACGAACATATATACATCTTCCAACAGTCAGAACGAATATGAAATTGAAAGAATCTGAACGAACAGTCACAACCAAAATACAACGAATATGAAAATTCGTTCAACCAACAAATCGGAAGATTTATTCAAATCCAATAAATCTGAAGATTCGTTTTAATCCAATAAATATTGTGAGTAGAAAATTTGTCTATCGAACAATCACACTAAAATTCTCAACAATGTGTATTGGTATATAGCGTGGCCTGTCTCAAGCCTAACGAGAATCTATGTTGAATTCTCGACGTGCAATGAATTCGTTACAATTAAAATAAAAACGAAAATGATATTTTGTCCGCGGTTTGTAACCGCGAGCGTGACCGCCGGCCGACGTGTCGGCCGGCCATTGCCCTCCCCCCCCCCCCCCTCCGCTATCTCGGGTCCCACCCGGATCAGGAGACCAATGGCCGGTCGACACATGGGCCGGCGGTCACGTCCACGATTATAAACCGCGGACAACCTAGCAGCTCCGAAATAAAAAATAGTGCTATATATCTCCAATTATCCGTATAAATATTGCTCTTAATTGTGTTTGACCATGATTCATGTGTTCTACCAAATTTCTTTGGCTTTGGAGCATCTGGTCCCATGCGTTCCTGCTTTCTCCTAACAGCTAACACTATACGTTGTTGTTTTGGTTAAAATTTGGGAGACTTTTGAAAATAAATTTTGACTTTTTTTTTTAATCGATGGTACATCTAAAATTAAGAATTAGGGAGAAATATAGGAGCTTAATTTAGCTGAAACTCGAGATCTTCTCAAAAATATTTTTATTCTTCTGAAAATCTTGATTGAATGTATTAACTATAAAATTTTTTGGACGATAATATCTCACACCAGCTACAGTAAACTTACGAAATAATAAAAGAGTTAGTAAAAATTGAAACAAATTAATATTTTCATTTTCGTATGAAACAAATATGAAAATAGAAAATTATAATTCTTTTTGCTGCATATTTCTAAGCTAGCCAAATATGGATAAAAGATGTTAAATTTATTTTAAAATGTCTGAGCTCTCTAGCTTAGTGGTATTAGAGCGGACATTTGGAGGGATCGGCAACGTTCATCAAGCCCTCCAATCATATCTGTGCGGGTGATTTCTAAAAAAAAAAAGTATTTCAAAATAAAAAATGGAGAATAAATTTTTAGAAAATACGAAAACTCTATCCAAACCCATATTATAAGATAGGATCGGCCGATAATCCAACAAGCGTGCACGTAATGAAAAAGTGGGCCGACCCACTTGGTAGCAGTTGTCTGTACTGTGTCCAGATGGTAGACGTCCCTGGTTTTTCCAGCCACAACTTGCGACTTCCCCATGAGTTCCGGATGAGAAGGAGAAGGAACATGTGGATGTGGCGTGTCAAGTTTCTGTTTTTCCAGCCAGACCTCTCAAATCATTCAGCCGACCTACGACAAGCCAAGCTTCCTATCCACAAGGACTACAAGGCACAGCTGAGTGGATTATTTTTGTACTATTATCTCGAACTCCACTGTATCTTGTGATAAGGAAACAAAGGTTAAACATTTTTTTTTTTTTTTTTTTGTTAGACAGACGGTTTCGAGATCAAACCGTAAAAGTAATGTGAATATGTGTAAAAATTGAAGACATTATTCCAAATGACATACAATGTTGCGTGCATAAAGTCTCGTGCGTTAGACAGGACATCTCAAAAAAGAAATCTTGTAGTATTATTGAACTTGGGAAGTTGAAAATGCTGGTGTTTCTGCTTGTTATTGTTGGTATTTACTTTAGAAACTAGAAAGATAGTCCCACATTGAAAAAAAATTAAATGGATGGTATTTCTATATAAAGCTTTGTTTGTGTTGAGATATCACTTGAAGAGTGGAGAGGCACATGGGTGCCATGTGAGGATATTTTTTTAGTAAAAAGAAGGTTAAACCAACAAAGAAGCATTAATGCTTTTTGTCATGCTCATTGGATAATTTTCTTATGGAGCTAAGCCCTGAACGACTCGGGCTCGGACTCGGGAGCAAAGTGGCGCTTTGTTGGCGAACTTTGCACTTTCGCAAGCACAGTGTCTACATAGGAGTGCACAGCGCAGTGGCTGCACAGGGGTGCGCAGTGGCTGCACAGGGGCGCGCAGGAGCTGCGACGCTGCTGTGCGCTGCGCACTTGCGCTGCTACGCGGCTGTGCTGCTGTGCTGTTATGCTCGCAGGCTGACGAGTTAAGTGGGCTAAAGGGTGCAGGCGGCTATTGATGCGGCTGATTGAAAATTTTGAGCGATTATGGAAACATTGAGTTAATTGATTAGATCCGATTTTTGTGAAATTTGAATTTAATTCATTCAAACCTTTTCATTATTCGCTCCTATCTTTTCGAAATCAGTTACGGCCTGGATTAGGATTAGGGTTTCGGTCCTTCTCTATAAATACCCTATTCGTGCCTTCATTAAGGACTTACGCTAAAATAAAGAGACGAAGAGAGTTGTGTCGTTGCTGCCATTAAAGTTCTTCGAGTTCGTAAAGGAGGTGACAGCGAGCGTTCTAGAAGTTATTTCGAACTTGCTGGTTCTTGGGAGCAGATCACAATAGGGCGAATCTTGCTTTGAGCAACGGTGATCCTTATCACCCCAGCAAAGTCGTTGTATCAACTCTGGTTGAGAAAGAGTATTCATCTTCGTTGCATCAACTCCGGTTGAGAACGATTATTCATCTTCGTTGCATCAACTTTGGTTGATAACGATCAGCAGAATTACGGTGATCTTTTTTCGCCTGCTAAGTTGCTTTTATCCATCTCACTGTTTTTAAGAGATCAAGATTTTTATCTAACGATCTGTTTCGGGAATAACAATCTCAAAGCAAGATTCTAGTATGAATGAAAACAACCGTGCATAACTTCTCGATACAAGTTTTAAACTTGAGAAGTTTGAAAGGAGCATTTAAACGTATGGAAAATGAATGCCAACCTCAATCTTCAACTCATAAGCGTCGACTATGTGTTGACAGATCTTGAGCCGTTGACTCCAGAGGGTGAAAATGCTCGAAGAGTTGCTGAAGCCACGGCTTTGCAGTCAAAATGGATGCAGGATAACAACCTCTGCAAGTTGTTGATCCAAAACTTGATGGAGGACTCTCTGACGGAGTTATATCGCAAGACGGTCAATGCAAAGAACGTCTCGAAGTCCGTAGAGAATCTCTACAAGGCAGATGAGAACAGAAATAAGACCCACATGACCGAAAAGGGTCTAGAGGATGCGGTTTGAGAACGACAAAACCATGTTGCCTCAAGTCAAGAAGTTCCTCAAGTTACGTCAGAAGCTGGCGGATGACTACATGCCCTTGGTCGATGCTTTTGTCATCGGGGGTATTGTCGCCAAGCTCCCACCTGGGTGGAGCAACTTCATCACGGACATGCACCACAAGAATATGGAAGTGAATCTGGAACGCCTCTTGTACTGGATACATATTGAAGACGAATTGAGAGCTCAACTCAAAGTGGACGCCTTGTCCAAGTAGATGGCTAAGGCGAACATGGTGCAAGAAGAAAATTCTAAAGAAAAGCAGAAGGCTCCCTACCAAAAGAAGAAAGACGTTCATCATCTGAAGGTGAAGTCGGCTCAGTTCAAGCCCAAGTCCAAAGATCCTGGGACTTGTTTCAACTGTGGCAAGAAAGGCCACTGGAAGAGGGACTGCAAAGAAAAATTTAAAAAAAAAGAGCAAGGTGAGGCTAACTTTGTTGCTATGATTGCGCATGTTGACTCAGCTGGGATTGACACGGGCTAGTGGATAAACATTAGGACATTGTGTCACATTTGCTCAAAGAAGAAGTGGTTCACCACGTACCAACCTGTTTCTGAGAAGGTTATGATGGTGAACCAAACACAAGCTGAAGTACTTAGGATCGGGAACGTGGTACTACAACTGACTTCGGGGAAGTCGCTGACGCTTCAGAAAGTGAAGCACGTACCTACTATAGCCAAGAACCTGGTCTCTGGAAGCCTGATCTGCAACATAGGCTTGAGGATGGACATTAACGCTGGTTAAGTTGTTATGTCCTATAAAGAAACATACTTCGGAAAGGCCTTTTGCACCGAAGGAATTTTCAAACTTCAACTTTTAACTACTAAGGAGATAGTGAATGCAGTTTCTTCTTCTGGTTATTCTTTTGAGTTGTGAAATAATAGACTAGGACATGTTCATTATAAAAGAATAAAAAAGATGTCTAGTCTAGGGTTTATCTCCAAATGTGGGGGTAAGGAGTTGGAGAAGTGTGAGGTCTGTGCACAGACAAAAATCACAAGAAAATCGTTCAAGCGGGTAAATCGAAGTACATATCTTCTGGAGTTGGTGAACTCAGATATTTGTGACTTCAAACAGTTCCCCACAAAGGCCGGGATGAAGTATTTTATTACTTTCATCAACGGCTTCTCAAAGTACGCATTCGTTTATCCGGTCAAGTCTAAAGATGAAGCGTTTGAGAAGTTTAAGGACTTCAAGGCTGAAGCCGAGCGTCAAATCGGAAACAACTCAAGAGACTCAGAAGTGATCGAGGTGGAGAGTATAGGTCTCATGAATTCGTATCGTTCTGGAGATAACATAGAATTATCAACGAGACAACTGCTCTGTACTCCCCTCAATCAAATGATGTTGCAGAAAGGAAGAACATGACGTTAACAGAGATGATGAACTCATTGATGTTGACTGCGGGTCTTCCAAATTGCTTCTGGGGTGAAGCAGTGCTCACGGCTACATTCATATTGAACAGAGTGTCGCATGCTACTTCAGAAGTCACTTCTCATGAACTCTGGTTCAAGGTCAGACCCAACTTGAATGTCATTCGAGTATGGGGATATCTGACATACGTAAAGCTTTCGAATTTGAAGATTCAGAAGCTGTGAACAAGGACTACAAAGACTATATTCTTGAGTTATGCTGATAATAGTGATGTTCAGAGATTCCTTGATATTGAGTCAAATTATATCATTGAATCTCGCGATGCAGAATTCTTTGAAGATAAATTTGTAAGACACAAAAATATTGTTCTCGTGGACATTCCAGAGAACAATGTGAGTGCACAGGAGACTCAAGTTCCTTACAAAGAGGTAGTCCAAGAAGTTGTTATTGCAGAAACAACTGTTGATCCGGAACTCACAGAACTTGTATCTAAGCGAGTGAGGAGACAAAAGGACTTCTGAGAGGATTTTGCCACCTATCACATAGAAGCAGACCCACTTACCTATGATGAGGCGATGAAGGCCAGAGATGTTGTCTTCTGGAAGGAGGCTATTAATGATGAGTACGACTCGATAACCTCCAACAACACGTGGGTGTTAGTCGATCTGTCTGAAGGAGCAAAACCAATCAAATGTAAATGGATCTTCAAGAAGAAGATGAAGGCCAATGGAACTGTTGACAAGTTCAAGGCAAGATTAGTTGCCAAGGTTTTCGCAGAAGCAGGGGATCGATTATTTCGACACACATGCATCAGTAGCGCGAATGACCTCCATCAGGATGTTGATTGCTCTGAGCATAATTCATAAGCTGGTAATTCATCAGATGGATGTTAAGATCGCTTTCCTGAATGGTAAATTGACCGAAGAGATTTGCATGCAACAATCAGAAGGACAAGGGCCTCGAAGATAAAGTCTGTAAGTTGGTGAAATCTCTGTATGGTCTGAAGCAACCTCCCAAGATGTGGCATGAAAAGTTTGATAAAGTTATAAGATCAAACGACTACAGGATCAGCAAGACGGACAAGTATATGTACACAAAGTTCGCTGATGGAGAGAAAGTTGTTATTTGTCTCTATGCGGACGACATGCTGATCTTGGGTACAAATCTAGCAAGTGTCACTGAGACAAAGAAGTTCCTCTCATCTAAGTTCAGCAAAAAGGACTTAGGGGAAGCTGATGTTTTCCTGGAGATAAAGATCATCCAGACAAAAACTGGAGTGGAATTGTCATAGTCGTATTACATTGAGAAGATGCTCACACGCTATGGATATCAGAATCTTCCAGGGAATGATACGTCATAGGTGTGACAAGAAGCTGAAGCCAAATCCAAGGGAAAGCGTCAGACAGTTAGAGTATTCAAAAGTCATCGGTAGTTTGATGTATGCGACTACTACCACAAGACCTGACATAGCTTTTGTCATGGGGATGCTGAGTCGGTTCACGAGTAATCCAGGTATGGAGCACCGAAAAGCTGTAAAAAGGGTTATAAGATACCTCAAAATGACTCAGAAGTATGCACTACACTGCTGCGGAGATCCAAAAGTAGTGGAAGGCTTCAATGATGCAAGTTGGTGCTCAGAAGTAGAGAGTGAAAGGTCTAACAGGAGGATATGTCTTCTCCATGGGTGGAGCTGCTATATCGTGAAAGTCGAAGAAGCAGAGTATGTTGTCTCACTCTTCTATCGAGTCTGAGTTTTATGTACTGGCGGTTGCAGCG
The DNA here is from genome assembly GCA_029216955.1 of Iris pallida. NCBI lineage: Eukaryota > Viridiplantae > Streptophyta > Magnoliopsida > Asparagales > Iridaceae > Iris > Iris pallida. The sequence continues at coordinate 4,542,183 of JANAVB010010799.1, forward strand.
GAGGAAGCAAAGTGGCTTCGGGAGCTCATGTATGATCTTCCAATGGTTGGTGCACAGATATCGATAGTATCGATATACTGCGACAACCATACGACTGTAGCAGTGACATCAAATGACCTCTTCAATGAAAGAAGAGGACTGTGCGCCTAAGGCACAGGGCGATAAATGATCTTATTAAAAGAGGAGTCATTGCCGTTGTTGATGTTCGAAGTCAGGAGAATCTGACAGATCCGTTCACCAAAGGTCTCAAGCGCTAGCTGGTTGAAGGCACAGCAGGTAAGATGGGCTTGAAGACACTCTGATATTATGTCTTTGTAATTCTACTACAAAGTTATGCTATTAGTTCAAAAAGAAATCTACTAGACATCTAACTTTTAGTTCAAAGAAGAATCACTGATTGGAAGAATATCATGAGCAGTAGGCAATCCTTTGGGATATTGCGGGATTATGAACCCATAACCACTATTGTTTACTGATTATTCTTTACGAAGAACAAAGTCCTGTGGAAGGATGGCTTGGAAGCCTTAATGAGTTCTTGGGCATCTTGAATGTTTGGCATGCTTTACAGGAAGCAGGGGCAGCACAACAGTACGAAAGAGCATAGTACTCCATGCTACAGTAGAGTGACACCACATAAGGTACCTAGTAAGGATAAAGCCTCGGCTTCGGACTAAGTCACAGCGGCGTAGCACCGCACATAGGCAAGAGGGCCTAATACTGTATGATGAAGAGTAGTAGGCAGCACTACAAAGAGGTTGGGCCTCATGTTACAGTAGGTGACACCACATGAGGTAGTGTCTCGGCTTTGCAAGCCATGTCACGGCGGCGTAACACCGCAAAAAAGTAAAAGACTTCATGATGGATAGTTTGACACTACAAAGAGGTTGGACCTCATGCTACAGGTGGTATGACACCATATGAGATAGGATCTCGGCTTTGGACCATATCATAGCGGTGTAGCACCACAAGGAAGCAAAATGTTTCATGCCAAAGTCTCTTTAAAAAAACTCACCTAAAGTGTATGGATAGAGATGTAGGCCATCGTTTGAAAAAAAATTTGTAGACACCCATGATACATACACTAAAATCAGGCTGGCACAAGACCTTTAATGTGCAGCCAGAGTTGATTCATTATGTGAGTGGGAAGAATTACAGTTATGGTACAGAATTCAAGGCTTAGTCCATTCTTGTATCATGCTGTCATTTAACCCATGCGGGAAGATTCAAGTCGTAGTGACATCTATCCTAATGCATGATGGACAGTCACTGTGGAGAACACTCAACCCATATATAGAGATATGTGGAGGATTGTTGGTATTTTTGCTTGTTGTTATTGGTATTTTGCTTTAGAAACTAGAAAGATAGTCTTACATTGGAAAAACCAAATGGATGATATCTCTATATAAAGTTTTGCATGTGTTGAGAAATCACTTGAAGTGTGGAGAGACACATGGGTGCCATATGGGAGCATTTTTCTAGTAAAAATAAGACTAAACCAATAAAGAAGCATTAATACTTTTGTTGTGGTCATGGGATAATTCCCTTATAGAGCTAAGTCCCGAAGGGGCTTAGCGACTCGGACTCGAGCTCAAGGGTGCAAAGTGGCACTTTGTTGGCGCACTTTGCACTTAGCATGTCAGTATCGGCGCAAGACGCCTTGTGTGCAGTTGATGCGCTCATGCGCTCGTCTCTGCGCGAGTCGCAAGCGCAGTGGCGCACAGGTGGTGTGCAGTGGCTATACAGGAGCGCGCAGGAGCTGCGACGCTGCTACATGCGTAGGCTGACGGGCTAAGTGGGCTAAAGGGCGTAGGCGGCTATTGATGTGGCTGATTGGAAGATTTGAGCGGTTTATTGAGTTAATTAATTAGATCCGATTTTTGTAGAATTTGAATTTAATTCATTCAAATATTTTCATTATTTGCTCCTATCTTTTCGCAATCAGTTACGACCAGGATTAAGATTAGGATTTCGGTCCTTCTCTATAAATACTCTTTTCGTGCCTTCATTAAGAACTTACGCTAAAATAAAGAGATGAAGAGAGTTGTGCCGCCGCTGCCATTGGAGTTCATCGAGTTCGTAAAGGAGGTGACGGCGAGCGTTCCAGAAGTTCTTTCGAACTTGCTGGTTCCTGAGAGCAGATCACAATAGGACAAATCTTGCTTTGAGCAACGGTGATCCTTATCACCCCAGCAAAATCGTTGCATCAACTCCGGTTGAGAACGAGTATTCATCTTTGTTGCATCAACTCTGGTTGAGAACGATTATTCATCTTCGTTGCATCAACTTCGGTTGAGAACGATCAGCAGAATTACGGTGATCTTTTTTTGCATGTTAAGTTGCTTTTATCCATCTCACTCTTTTTAAGAGATCGAGATTTTCATCTAACGATCTGTTTCGGAAATAACAGAAAATGTATACTTATATGCATAAATATTATCTAACACATGATGTTTTACAATTACCAGAAAATTCAGAAAAATTGAAAGTAGAATTTGAGTGAAAAAAAAAGTTGGTGTGTCCCACTAAAAAATTTCGTCCTAAAAGTGGGAGTAAAATAGAGCGAGAGATGAGAAAAATTCGAGAGAATTTACCCTACTACCCCTCAAAAATAATAATTAGTTATCACTTGAGAGTACCAACGACTAAATAGTAATTATATCTCTATCCTTAAACAAATAAAAAATTATTTTAAAACTTTTTCTTTTCCTATTTAATGTCCATTCAAACAAAGGAAGAAAAAATTAACTTTACTTTCATGAGTAGTTTCCATTCTTAAGAACTATTTTAATGAGTTGTTTCCATTCCTTTCTAAATTACCAAACACAACATTACACAAATCTATAATTAATCTTAGGAACCTATACTAGCATATACTAATTATACATGATTTAAGACAACCTTCAAATTCCATTCATGCAAAACAAATATTAGAGAATATATGTATCAAAAATTTCGTCCATGCATCAAACAATAAGACCTTGAAGAAATAGTGAACCTTTATACTAGTTTTGGTAGATGAAAAAAGGAGGCTAATTCTAAAGGCATTCCACATTTTACTTCAGGACAGTCCATTATGACTGTTAAAAAAGTTGACAGTCCTAACATTAAGAAGAATTGTCAACTTCGTTTACAGTCTATCTTAATTTTTTAAAATTTTAAGACTGCCAACTCTGTTAACAGTCCTACTTTATGTTAGGACTGCCAACAAGTTGGCAGTTCTAGGATTTGATTCGTCCCAAGTAAAACTTGTAGTGTCTTTAGGGGTAAAGTGCATTTAAACCCTCCTTAGATGTGACGAAAACGCAATTAAAGACTCCATGATTTGAAAAACCCAAAAGGTTACGAAAATGCTCAAATCATCCCCTAAGCTAACTTTTCTGTTAACGAGAGTTAAAATGGGGTTGTATTGACCATTTTACCCCTGGGTTATCTAATATTATCTTGTTAAACCCGGTTAGTTATAAAATTATTTTGTTAAAAACGGTTAAGCAAAAATACTTGTTAAAAAGTGGAAAATATTAACAAAGAAAAAATGGTCTTTGCTAGTAAAATTATTTTTTAAAATTATTTTAATTAATATTAACTTGTTAAAAACGGTTAGTTCCGTAAAAAAAAGTGGATAAATATTATTTAAAATTATTTTGTCATAAATTATTTTTTATTTAAAAAATATATAAATATTTTTGGGAAAAACAAAACTGATAAATACAAAAAAAATCAATTCTTAAAAAATAGAAATGATGAAAATCTGGGAAAAAAATACCAAAAAAAAACAAAAAAAAGTACTATTAAACACTACAAAAAATATGGATTTCCGTGACAAGTAATTTGTGACAAGTGTAAAACTTGTCACTGAAAGGGATATTTTTGTGACAAACCAAAAAACCAAAAAATGAGGATAAATCTTAAACAATGAAAAAAGACAAACAAAATGTCACTCCCCGTTCCCGGAATGCGTATTTTTATACGTATACCGTTTGCCTGAATTTATTTAGTATCTGTCATGCATTTATTTTGTATTTAATTCTTTTAATTTCATGCTAATTATTTTTCTGTATTTTATTTTTTGCTTTTTCTTGGCTCTTGGTTCATTTTGGTTCATGGTAAACCAACTTGGTTTGGTTTGGTTCAACATGGAAAGGAATGGATGGCTTGGATTTGGTGGAGAGAATGAATGGTGGAGATCCACTTGACCTTGATATAAAACTTCTTCTTTCATTCTCTCTCTTCATTCATTCACATTTACTCCTCCACCAAACCCTAACCCACTTGTGAGAGGCAAGTACATCTTGCACATCATGGAGGATTTCATGCATCTCCATTTATTTTTACTCCATTATGTTTGTCTCTTCTTTCTCTACATGTTTAGGTCTTGTAGTTTTTGTTTTCCATGGTTAGCTTTGTGTAGATCTAAGTTTTTCCTCCTTTTTGGTTTTTTTGGGTTTCGATCTATCAAACTTCATCATTTTCATGTTTTGATTGTTCTATGTTGTAGAGAATTTAATTCTACCCAATTTTGGCTTTTGAAAAGTTAGATTCCGACTTGATTTAAGGAAGTTATGGCCAAAATAATTTTGGTCAAACTTCTATGTTCATCTGTCCTGGTTCTGACAGGGACGATGAATAGTGTCTGGCCGCATAAGAATTTTGAGCTGCATAAGAATTTCTGGCCGTATGACCATTTCTGGCCGCATGAGCATTTTTTAGCCGCATAAGAATTTCTGGCCGCATGACCATTTCTGGCCGCATGACCATTTTTAAGCCGCATGAGCATTTTTGAGCCGAATAAGAATTTTTGAGCCGCATAAGAATTTCTGGCCGCATGAGCATTTTTGAGCCGCATAAGAATTTTTGAGCCGCATAAGAATTTCTAGCCGCATGAGGCTGATGTTTGGCTGATTTTGATTGTTTGATGCTCTTTTTGACTGTTTTCTGGCCCGAATTTCTTCTAGCTTCCAACATGAAAGTTGTAGATCTTTTCCTTGGATTCAAGAATATGTTACCAACTATTTCATGCAAGTTTCTCTTACTCTTGATATAGAACTTTTGACTACCATACCTTGTCACGAATTGACAATGATTGTTATCCTGACTTAATATTGATCATGCGTTCCTATGTCTGGAACTAAGAGACTGGCTAGTCGTCTTATTGTACTAAATGGGACACGTTTATGTATGAACCATTGAGAATGACTGGCTGATCCCGATCATTGACAATGTAATCGTGCTGATCTCCAACTTATAATTATGTACATGAATTTGAGTAGGTGCTATGGCACGGATAATTAATTTCGTATTAAAAAAGCAGCACGTGTATCCTACTATCAAGGCATGATTATCCCGTGGATAGGTTTGATTGTTGCATTACGCTATGTAGGACCTACAATCCAACCGCACTGGCATCGTTGTAGAGTTACGCATATCGTACCTTGTACGAAAGTACTCATGCGAAATACTCATGATCCACGGCATGAGATTTCAATTAACATAGGGCCAACTAAGTTAAATAAAATAATTACTGCATGGAGAGAATGGATTTTTGAGTTCTTATATGACGGCCATCCTTGGGACAAATAGTGTCCCGACACGCCGGCTGGTTCCCACGGATACTGCATATCTACTACACGGGCAGGGAGTGGTATCCGGTTTACTTTTCCCGATCGACGAGCGTCCCGCTGGGACTCGTTTCCCCACATGGCGCAACTGATTATTGGATCGACCAGCCTTGTTTGTCTATAGTAAGAACTGAGAAATTCCCTAATGCATAGTTCCAGGGTAACTTGGAGCTCACTAGTAGTAAGCCATAATAATTGCCTAGCCGCTTAAACTGATTTGATTGTGGGTTGTATCCTACTTTGCCAACTATTGAGGTAAGCTGAACGTCCTGACATGACGGGCCAACTTCTGTCCTTGTTTGGTTGGGGAGTTGGTTCGGAGTGTCAAGACGCTAGGCGTACCTTAGTAAGAGGCAAAGATCTATTTATCTTATTTATATCCTTAACCCTTATTACTGGTTTTAATTCTTCATGTCGTGCTTCCTTTGTGGTGCTTGCTATTGGAGGTCTAACCTCTCTGGTTTTGCATGGCCAGATCTAGAGCCAGCTCTCGAGGACTCAGCTTATTTCTACCCTCAAGATGGTCAATACTAGAAGGATGACCGCAGGAGGCCACGAGTGGGTTCCTTGACTCCCTACTCGTCTTGTTCTTTACTTTACTTTTGCCGTTTTGGCACCGACCTGTTAGTCGGACTGTCTAGCACTTGCTTTTACATAATTGTAATTAATTCAGACTGCAGCTGATAGCGATTGTTTATACCTTATCATATCATCTGGCTATGTTTTGTAAAGCCAGATCTCAAGAACATTTTGACCGAACGTTTGGGACGCCTTACTGCTTTATCATATATGCTCTTTATTTACTGCTACTTGATTCATTGATTGAGACAATAGATGTCATGTGACCCTAGCGAGACTTGTATGTAGTATGCACCCCCTTGTCTAGTTTACAGCATTGATCGTATTATTCGGTATTTCTTCTACCCGTAATACGTAGCTGACCAAGTCCGTCCCCGTCTCCCGGTATTTCGGGTCTGGGGCGTGACAAGGTTTTAGTGGTGGCCCATGCAGGTCTGTTTTCAGACTTGTGGGGTGCTTTTATTTCATAGGAGGTCTCAATCACACATGTTCTCCCTTTGATCTCATGATTCGTTGCTCTCGATCCTATCTTGACACCCCGGTATCCCTTGACTTCGTTGATCTTTCATGTCCGGTCGTTTGATTGTTCTCTTGTCCCTTGTATTAGGGGCTCCTCGTCCGCGTCAGAACAGCAACAACCAGAGCAGCAAGGGCCAGTGCTTCCCCAAGAGCACGTCCAAGCAGAGGTGATAGTAGAGCCAGCCGTTGGGCCGCAATATCCGGAGGTTCCGATCTCACCGATGATTTCGCCTACTCCGGGGGTAGTTGATACCCCAGCCCTCCTAGAGATCATCAGGGGGATGATGGCCACGCAGCAACATCAGATGTTGGTCCAGCAACAGATGCATGCTCAGCAATAAGAGCAGAATGTGTTACTTAATCAAGGCTTGCAGATGGTATTAGAAAGAGGAGTGAGGACTGATTCAGGACCGTCGACCCGATTCTGCAAGTACAACCCCCGACATTTTGAAGGTACAGAAGATGCTATCACAGCAGATGCGTGGCTCAAGGATATTGAGGCCATTTTGAAGGCAGCCAAAGTTCCAGCGGAGGAGCAAGTGGACCAAGTAAAGTTGTTACTCCAGGATCTCGCCCGTGATTGGTGGGAATCGGAGGAAGTAGGTGCCAGGCGTCCTATTGCATGGGACGATTTTTCTACCAGATTCAAGACCAAGTACTATGGAGTGGTAGCTCAATTCGAGCTACAGCAGAAGTTCATCAGCCTCAAGCAGGCTGGGAAGACCGTGGATGCTTATGCAGCGGAGTTCTGCAGATTGAGTAGGTTTACCCCAGAGATGGTAGCCACGGAGAGCCAGAGGGCCATGAGGTTCCAACAAGGGTTTCATCTTGAACTCTTGCAACTGGTAGAGGGGCATAACTACCAAACTTTTGATGAGGTACTAACGGCTGCCCGGAGGAATGAGATCACTATCCAGAGGATGGCGACTAGGGCTGGGGGCCAGAAGAGGTCTCACAACCAGATGGAAGGAGGAGGGGGAGCAGAACCCCGATCGACAGCACCGTCTCCTGGCGTCTACATTCATGATGTGGCGGTGCGAGGGCCAGCACCACCAGCCAGACAGCAACAGCAGCATAGGAAGAATCAGCAGCCACCCGCGGGTTGCACTTATTGTGGGAAGGCAGGGCACACTAAGAATATATGTCGGGCATTTAATGGGTTATGCTTGGTATGTGGGAGTCCGGATCACCGGGTTTCCACTTGCCCCATGAGTTTGAGGCCAGGAGGGCCAGTGCAACCATTTCCTGCCCTGCCAGCACCAGGGGCAGGCCAGTATCGAGGGCCAGCGGTAGCAGTAAAACCATTGGCTCAACGCCCGTTATTGACACAAGCTCAGATGTTTCGGCAGCAGGAACCGCCGATACAGCAGCAACACAAGAGACCACCCCAGCATCATCGAGGCAAGGGCCAGCAGTAACACCGGGCAGGGCCGCAGCAGGGAAATCAGCATGGAGGCCAAGGGCAGACGTTCAATCTGTCCTTGGAGGAGGCATTGGCATCGGGGAACGTTGTGGCAGGTAACGTTCTCATCTTCTCATCTCCCGCAGTAGCATTGTTTGATTCAGGAGCATCACATTCATTTGTATCTACACGATTTGCAACACGACTAGGATTGGAATTTGAGACATTGCCACAGAGGTTGAATATACTCACTGGTAATGGACTTGTAGGAGTTAGTAGGATTATTCCAGCATGTAGAGTCGTAGTGTGCGGGCGTTCCTTACCCGTTAGGTTGATAGAATTTTCTATAGGAAATTTTGATGTTATCTTGGGCATGGACTGGCTGAAAGACAGTCATGCTACAATAGATTGCCATAGAGGGAGCATATCTTTTGATATTCCAGGCATGGAACAGTTCGCTTTGGTCAGGCCGGGAACAGAACAGTTGGCAGGCGGAGTCGTAGCAGCATTGGGAGGAGTTCAAGTCCCGAGGGTAGTGGGAGAGTTTCTTGATGTATTTCCGGAACAACTACCAGGTTTACCACCGAAGAGAGATGTCGAGTTCAGTATAGAATTGGTGCCAGGGACCGAATCGGTGTCGGATCGAGTTTACAGAATGCCAGATTCAGAGCAGGCCAAGGTGTACCAGCATATAGAAGAATTGAAGGCAAAAAAGTTCATTCGGGACAGTGAATCACCATGGGGAGCACCGGTAGTACTTATAGGAAAGAAGGATGGGTCATCCCGATTGTGCATTGACTATAGGAAACTCAATACGGCAACAGTAAAGAACAAGTACCCACTTCCGAGGATCGACGACTTGTTTGATCAGTTGAGCAGAGCCAGAGTATTTTCTAAGATAGATCTTCAGTCAGGATATCATCAAGTTAGAGTTCGGAAGGAGGATATTCCCAAGACAGCATTCAGGTTGAAGTACGGACATTACGAATTTTTAGTTATGCCGTTTGGATTGACCAATGCTCCAGCAATATTTATGGATTTGATGAACCGTATTTTTAAGCCATACTTGGATCAATTTGTCGTTGTGTTTCTCGACGACATTCTCGTTTACTCAGCCAGCGAAGAAGAGCATGAAGGTCACCTTAGGAAGGTATTGCAGGTTTTGAGAGAAAACCAGTTGTACACCAAGCTCAGTAAATGTGAGTTTTGGTCGGATCGAATTTCATTCCTGGGGCATATCATATCAGGGGCCGGAGTATCAGTGGATCCTAAGAAAGTGGAGGCCGTGGAAGGTTGGCCAGTACCTAAGACAGTAGCAGATGTGCAAAGTTTCTTGGGATTTGCAGGATATTACCGAAGGTTCGTGTCAGATTTTGCAAGAATTTCAGTACCCATGACCCATTTGACACGCAAGGATGTGCCATTTGTCTGGTCGGCAGAGTGTCAGGCATCCTTTGAGAGTTTGAAGCAGAAATTGATCTCGGCACCTATACTTACATTGCCCGTTGGACCCGAAGGTTTTACTGTATATTGTGATGCGTCAGGTAAGGGACTTGGATGTGTCCTCATGCAACATGGGAAGGTGATAGCGTATGCATCTAGACAACTTCGGGACCACGAGAAGAATTATCCGACTCATGATTTGGAGTTGGCGGCCGTAGTATTTTCCTTGAAGCTTTGGAGGGATTACCTGTACGGCGATCGAGTAGATATATTCACTGACCACAAGAGCTTAAAGTATATTTTTTACTCAGAAGGAGCTGATTATGAGACAGAGGAGATGGTTGGAATTGATCAAGGATTACGAAGTAGAGCTTCAGTATCCAGGCAAGGCTAATGTAGTAGCGGATGCCCTCAGTAGAAGGGGCAGTACATTCATGTTGACATCACAGAAGCAAAATTTAGAGGATCTTCGAGAGATGGGCATTGAGGTTATACTTCCTGGAGATGTAGGGATCTTGGCTAGTCTACAAGTTCAATCTGACTTGGTAGACAGGATCAAGGCAGCTCAGACACAGGACCCAAGGATTCAGAAGCTCAGAGCAGAATGTGAGTCAGGACTCCGAAAGGAGATGAGAATTCATGAGGATGGAACACTTAGGTTTGGATCGCGTCTATGTGTGCCTAGTGGAGATATCAGACAGGAGGTTATGGCAGAGGCCCATAGTTCTCAGTATTCTATTCACCCGGGAGGTACCAAAATGTACAGGGATATTAAACAACATTTCTGGTAGAACGGAATGAAGAGGGAGATAGCTAGATTCGTCTCCCGTTGCTTGATATGTCAGCAAGTGAAGGCAGAGCAGCAGAGGCCAGCAGGATTATTACAGCCACTTCCTATCCCGGAATGGAAGTGGGAGCACATCACAATGGACTTTGTGACTGGATTACCGAGGTCACCTAGTGGTAAGGATGCCATCTGAGTTGTAGTGGATCGACTTACAAAGGTAGCACATTTCCTTCCCTTCAAAGTAGGGCAGACTACAGAAAAGCTAGCAGAGATGTACATGCAGCAGATCGTCAGGCAACATGGAGTTCCTGTCAGTATTGTGTCGGATAGAGATACCCGTTTTACGTCGCATTTCTGGAAGAGTTTACATCAGAGCCTAGGTACCAAGTTAAGATTCAGTACGGCTTACCACACGCAGACGGACGGACAATCAGAAAGAACCATTCAGACCTTAGAAGATATGTTACGAGCCTGCACTTTAGATTTTGGAGGATCTTGGGAGAGTCACCTGCATTTAGTAGAATTTTCAAATAATAATAATTACCAGGCTAGTATTCAAATGGCTCCGTTCGAGGCACTGTACGGTAAGAAGTGTAGATCGCCATTGGCATGGGATGATATTGGGGAAAGGAAGATGTTGGGACCATAGATGATTGTCCAGACAGTTGAGGTTGTTAAGGGAATTAGAGAGCGACTTCGAGTTGCACAGGATCGGCATCGTCATTGGGCAGACCAGCATCGCAGGCCGTTGGAATTTTCTGTTGGGGACCACGTGTTCTTGCGGATTTTGCCTACCCGAGGAGTCATTAGATTTGGTGTTCGCGGGAAGTTGAGTCCGCGATACGTGGACCCATTTGTTATCCTTGATAGGATAGGCGATGTTGCTTATCGTTTATCCCTTCCGCCTTCGTTAAGAGAGGTGCATGATGTATTTCACGTATCTCAGTTACGTAGGTATGTATCGGACCCAAGTCATATCCTCGATCATTCTGAGCTGGTTGTGGGTACCAACCTGTCTTATGAGGAGCAGCCTGTGTCCATTTTGGACCGAAGGGAGAAGATACTCAAGAGCCGAACAATTAACCTTGTTCGTGTTGCTTGGGGCCATCACTCCTTATGAGAGTCAACGTGGGAGCGGGAGGATGATATCCGATCGCGGTACCCGTACTTGTTTGACTCACAAGGTATATTTCATTTCCATATGCCTTGATTGTCTTGATTCCACATGTATATCCCCGTATGATTAGTAGCTTGGTTTCATGGATTGATAGTATAGTTGCATATTAGTGGTTGATGGGTATCATAGGGTGATTGATTGCTTGCTGTATTGCTTGTGCCTGGCCCTGATATTTCTAACCTGCTTGGATTTGAAATTCCGAGGACGGAATTTATCTAAGGTGGATAGAGATGTCACTTCCCGTTTCCGGAATACGTATTTTTATACGTATACCGCTTGCCTGAATTTATTTAGTATCTGTCATGCATTTATTTTGTATTTAATTCTTTTAATTTCATGCTAATTATTTTTCTGTATTTTATTTTTTGCTCTTTCTTGGCTCTTGGTTCATTTCGGTTCATGGTAAACCAACTTGGTTTGGTTTGGTTCAACATGGAAAGGAATGGATGGCTTGGATTTGGTGGAGAGAATGAATGGTGGAGATCCACTTGACCTTGATATAAAACTTCTTCTTTCATTCTCTCTCTTCATTTATTCACATTTACTCCTCCACCAAACCCTAACCCACTTGTGAGAGGCAAGTACATCTTGCACATCATGGAGGATTTCATGCATCTCTATTTATTTTTAGTCCATTGTGTTTGTCTCTTCTTTCTCTACATGTTTAGGTCTTGTAGTTTTTGTTTTCCATGGTTAGTTTTGTGTAGATCTAAGTTTTTTCCCCTTTTTGGTTTTCTTGGGTTTCGATCTATCAAACTTCATCATTTCCATGTTTTGATTGTTCTATGTTGTAGAGAATTCAATTCTACCCAATTTTGGCTTTTGAAAAGTTAGATTCCGACTTGATTTGAGGAAGTTATGGCCAAAATAATTTTGGTCAAACTTCTATGTTCATCTGTCCTGATTCTGACAGGGACGATGAATAGTGTCTGGCCGCATAAGAATTTTGAGCCGCATAAGAATTTCTGGCCGCATGACCATTTCTGGCCGCTTGAGCATTTTTGAGCCGCATGAGAATTTCTGGCCGCATGAGCATTTTTGAGCCGCATAAGAATTTCTGGCCGCATGACCATTTCTGGCCGCATGAGCATTTTTGAGCCGCATAAGAATTTCTGGCCGCATGAGCATTTTTGAGCCGCATAAGAATTTTTGAGCCGCATAAGAATTTCTAGCCGCATGAGGCTGATGTTTGGCTGATTTTGATTGTTTGATGCTCTTTTTGACTGTTTTCTGGCCCGAATTTCTCCTAGCTTCCAACATGAAAGTTGTAGATCTTTTCCTTGGCTTCAAGAATATGTTACCAACTATTTTATGCAAGTTTCTCTTACTCTTGATATAGAACTTTTGACTACCATGCCTTGTCACGAATTGACAATGATTGTTATCCTGACTTAATATTGATCATGCGTTCCTATGTCTGGAACTAAGAGATTGGCTAGTCGTCTTATTGTACTAAATGGGACACGTTCATGTATGAACCATTGAGAACGACTGGCTGATCCCGATCATTGACAATGTAACCGTACTGATCTCCAACTTATAATTATGTACATGAATTTGAGTAGGTGCTATGGCACCGATAATTAATTTCGTATTACAAAAGCAGCACGTGTATCCTACTGTCAAGGCATGATTATCCCGTGGATAGGTTTGATTGTTGCATTACGCTATGTAGGACCTACAACCCAACCGCACTGGCATCGTTGTAGAGTTACGCATATCGTATCTTGTACGAAAGTACTCATGCGAAATAATCATGATCCACGGTATGAGATTTCAATTAACATAGGGCCAACTAAGTTAAATAAAATAATTACTGCATGGAGAGAATGGATTTTCGAGTACTTACATGACGGCCGTCCTTGGGACAAATAGTGTTCCGACACGCCGGCTGGTTCCCACGGATACTGCATATCTACCACACAGGCAGAGAGTGGTATCCGGTTTACTTTTTTCGATCGACGAGCATCCCGCTGGGACTCGTTTCCCCGCATGGCGCAACTGATTATTGGATCGACCAGCCTTGTTTGTCTATAGTAAGAACTGAGAAATTCCCTAATGCATGGTTCCAGGGTAACTTGGAGCTCACTAGTAGTAAGCCGTAATAATTGTCTAGCCGCTTAAACTGATTTGATTGTGGGTTGTATCCTACTTTGCCAACTATTGAGGTAAGCTGAACGTCCTGACATGACGGGCCAACTTCTGTCCTTGTTTGGTTGGAGAGTTGGTTCGGAGTGTCAAGACGCTAGACGTACCTTAGTAAGAGGCAAAGATCTATTTATCTTATTTATATCCTTAACCCTTATTACTGGTTTTAATTCTTCATGTCGTGCTTCCTTTATGGTGCTTGCTATTGGAGGTCTAACCTCTCTGGTTTTGCATGGCCAGATCTAGAGCCAGCTCCCGAGGACTCAGCTTACTTCTACCCTTAAGATGGTCAATACAAGAAGGATGACCGCAGGAGGCCACGAGTGGATTCCTTGACTCCCTACTCGTCTTGTTCTTTACTTTACTTTTGCCGTTTTGGCACCGACCTGTTAGTCGAACTGTCTAGCACTTGCTTTTACATAATTGTAATTAATTCAGACTGCAGCTGATAGCGATTGTGTATACCTTATCATATCATCTGGCTATGTTTTGTAAAGCCAGATCTCAAGAACATTTTGACCGAGCGTTTGGGACGCCTTACTGCTTTATCATATATGCTCTTTATTTACTGCTACTTGATTCATTGATTGAGACAATAGATGTCATGTGACCCTAGCGAGACTTGTATGTAGTATGCACCCCCTTGTCTAGTTTACAGCATTGATCGTATTATTCGGTATTTCTTCTACCCGTAATACGTAGCTGGCCAAGTCCGTCCCCGTCCCCCGGTGTTTCGGGTCTGGGGCGTGACACAAAAACTATACAAATTTGAAAATAAAAGTCACTCTTAACAAACTAGAAAAGATTATTAAAAAGATGAAAAAAAATATGAAATAAGAACTAAAAAATGGAAACAAAAATATTAAAAAGATTATTAAAATAACCTCCCGTTCCTAAAAAGATAGAATTATCATGCTTGACGCCATTTTCGAAAATAAATGTTTATAATCTAAATAGTAGGTTTTCATCTTAATTTTTTTCTGGAAAAAAAAATCTTTTAACAAATGTCCGGTTAGTCCTGAACTATCCGGCCATTTAACTTAGGGCATGTTTTGTAAACCGTATTTGGAGCTAGATAACTGTAATTAATATTATATTATTTAATATTTTATAATAATTATAATCTTAATTAATAATTATAATCGTAGTTAATAATTTATTAATTATAATTTTATTATAATATTAATTAATAATAATTTAATCATAATTATAATTATAGTTAATAATTTATATATTATAATAATTTTAATTAATAATTTAGTAATCATCATTATAGTCTTACTTAATAATTTATTAGTCATGACTATTATCGTAATTATTTATTTATTAATTCTAACTGAAATTGCAAATCTTGGTACAAATTTATTTTCATCACATGTATTACTTAAACAAATAACTTAAATATTACTAAACGTGTCAAAAATCCAAAAATAAATTGTTTTTCCATAATTTCTATTTTGACGTAATATTACTGTAACTAATATTAAATTTATTTTCAATGGGCTAATTAATCCACAATAGCAATAAATTGTTCTTCCATAATTTCTATTTGGACGTCTTGAGAAAAAAAAGAAAAAAGTAAAAAAAGCTTCAAACATTAAATGAGAGCAAATAAGTAAAAAAAAAAGGGAATATAAAAAAAATTTACAGTTGGATTTGAGATTTGTAGGTAAGAAAAAGCTTCAATACATTAAATGAGATCAAATAAGTAAAAAAAAAGGAATATAAAAAAAAATTAAATATTATTTTTCCTCCAACCAACCGATCAAAAAAATAGAAAATATAAAGCTTAGGTTTTATGTTTCAAACAAACATTCTTATAGAGAGAATGAAAGAGAGCAGCAGCCACAATGTAACCATTAGCATTAGGGGTATTTTGGGAAGTGCACTTTTTTTAAAATCCAAAATATGGGCTCTAACGGCTGTTCTAACGTCATTTTGACGGAAATGGGCATTCCGAGCAAAAACGATTTTGCGGGAGGTGCAAACTGCTTAAGTTTTCTAAAATGTCTTATTTTGCGAACGAGGCAACTGTAAGGAGGGTTTAAATGCACTTTACCCGCAAAAAAAAGAATAGACTCTAACATAAATATCTATTATACAAAACACAAAGGTTTTTGAATCCTAGGGCTGACTGTGCCAAGATAAAGAGTGGTTGGGATTTAATCTTGGTGAATCAACGGTTGTGAAATTTTATGGGGAATCCAAAGATTGGGATTTGCACTCATAATGGTTGTGGATGAGCATTATTGAGAGTGGGATTTTATGGGGAATGAGCATTATTGAGAGTGGAATTTTATGGGGAATCCAAAGAGTGGGATTTGCACTCATAATGGTTGTGGATGAGCATTATTGAGAGTGGGGTTTTATGGGGAATCCAAAGAAAATTTACATCCAGCAGTGGTTGGGATTTAATATTTTGATGGGGACCTCATAATTATTATTGTTCGTTTAAAATTGGGGGTCCAAGATTTTGAGGAGGAATACCTTAAATGAACCATGTCCTATGGGCACGGGTTATGACTAGTATCTTATAATACAATAATTAATTAGTGGGCCAAATATGAAATCAATAATGCTAAGTCTACTACCAAATTCTTACAACCCTTTTACAACCACTCACCCATGCGCTGACATGGTCCACATGTCAGCAATGGATGAAGGTTGTAAGAGGGTTGTAAGCATTTGATTGTAACTGTAGCATTACTCGAAATGAAATACCACATGACGAATTCCCGCCGCCCGCGGGCACAGATCATCCTGCCACGTGTATCCACTTTATTCCTTCTCTCCTTCTCCGTTTTCCTTATATACCTCTAATGTCCTTCGACCCCCACAGCCCATAGCGATAACTAAAACGAAACTACACTTCTTTCAATTCAACGTTAAAATGGAGTCCACATTTATGGCTCGCCAACACGCCACCCTCGCCAAACCGGACCTCTTCCCGGTCCCCCACACCAGCCCGAGCCGGCCGAAGCGCCGGTCCGGTCGCGTTTCCCTACCGTCGCCAAACCGGCTGCTCTCCATCTCCGTCAAATCCGTCCGGTCCGAAATAATCGGCGTCGACGGGAGAGGAGTGAAGGAGGACAAAGAATCGGCCCGGCCCGGCCCGGTCCCAATCTTCGTTGGCCTCCCTCTCGACTCGGTCTCCAACTCCAACAAGCCGAACCACGCCAGAGCCATCTCGGCCGGGCTCCGGGCCCTCAAGCTCCTCGGCGCCGACGGCGTCGAGCTGCCGGTCTGGTGGTCCGCGGTCTACTCCTCGCCCGGCCGGTCCACCGCACCAGACTGGTCCGCCTACCTCTCCCTCGCCCGGACCGTCCGCGACGCCGGCCTCCGCCTCCGCGTCTCCCTCAACCCCTACGGTCCCGGCCGGAACGTCGGCACGGCCCGGTTCGGCCTCCCGGAGTGGGTCGAAACGATCTCCGAAGCCGACCCGGACATCCTCTTCACGGACCGGGTCGGCAACCGGCGCCGCGACTGCCTCTCGTTCGCGGTCGACGAGCTCCCGGTCCTCGCCGGGAAGACGCCGATGGCGGCCTTCGAGGAGTTCTTCTCCGGCTTCCTCGACGCGTTCGGAGAGCTCATCGGCACCACTGTCACCGACGTCTCCGTCGGCCTCGGCCCCGGCGGGGAGCTACGGTACCCGTCGTTCCCGCCGACGGAAGCTAAAGGCCGGAACTTCACCGGCGTCGGGGAGTTCCAATGCTACGACAAGTACTCTCTTGCTGCTCTCAAGAAGCACGCCGAGGAGGCCGGGAACCCTCTCTGGGGCCTCTCCGGCCCGCACGACGCCCCGGAGTACAGCCAGTCCCCGGCCGCCGCCGGCTTCTTCAAGGACGGCGGAGGCTCGTGGGAGTCCCCGTACGGCGATTTCTTCCTCTCGTGGTACTCCGGCCAGCTCCTCGCGCACGGGGACCGCCTCCTCGGTCTGGCGTCCAAAGTGTTCGGTCATTTGCCGATGACGCTGTCCGCAAAGATCCCGCTTCTGCACTGCTGGCACGACACCCGTTCGCGCCCGGCCCAGCTCGCCGCCGGCTACTACAACTCCGAGGGTCGGGATGGCTACGACTCCGTCGCGGAGATGTTTGCCAGGAATTCCTGTCGAATGGTCGTTCCGGGAGTCGACCTGGCCGATCGAGACGTGCCCGTCGGACTCCGGTCGAGCCCGGAGTCGCTGTTGTCCCAAATAGCAGAGGCTTGTGGGAGGCACGGGGTGAGGATGGCCGGCGAGAACTCGCGTCTGGGAGGAAGCGATCTCGGCAGGGCCAGGGAGAACTTGTCGATGTTGGACTCGTACACGCACCAGAGGATGGGCGCGGACTTCTTCTCGCCGGAGCATTGGCCTCTGTTTAGGGAGTTCGTAAGGAGTACGACGGAACCGGAGCTGGACAGAGATGATTTGGTGAGCAGGCAGGAGAGGCTGTCGATGGCCGGTAAGGATCGCGAGATGCAAGCAGTGTAAGGAAGGCGTAGTTTCGGAGAACATGCTGGAATGCTCAAGTGCGGAAATACCTATCCCTCGTGTGTGTTTGTGTGTACGAAGATGTATGTAATGGCAGTTTTATTCTTGTGCTCTGATACCAGTTATTGGGAATATATCGAAATAGGATTTGATTTAGGAGACGTTATATTGGTGTTGTTTCGTCATTGCACGAGATTATCGAATGTGTATCTAGTAAACCCTTTAATAGATCGCTTTTATAGTGTCACCAAATTTGCGGTGCTTAAGTGCTCAACCCTTAGTATGATCATAGTTTGCCGGCTGTCCGATATCGATACTGGCTGGCATGTTCCGATCCGATATTGACTGATACCGATCGATACCGACTGGGGTGTAAAAGTATAGTAAGATTGTAAAAATATGTAAAAGAAGATAACTTATCTACCGTAGGTAAACCGTTCTGCAAGGGTGACTACTATTTCATTAACTTATAAAACTACTAAGAAACAACACATAGCCTAAATGTATAGAAAAAAATCTTTTGATTTCACAGATGAGCATCACTCTAAAAAAAATCTTTTGATTTCTCAGTATTCAAGAAATAGTGTACTGCTGGCCGAAAATGAGAGGACATTGGAGGTCTTTGCCATAAAAAAATATTGATAGATTTTCATCACCGTTATTCCCCGTCACAAGCAAGTATTGAACATGTTCTGGCAAGTGCTGCAGAATGATTGTTGTTTATAATATGACTTGCTTGAAAGGACTTCTTATGTTTGTTATCAGCAAAATTAATGAACTAGGATGTGCGCATAGTGGTCAACTAACTTCGAGAACAGACGACTACCTTACGTTGTTGTTTCAAGTTTTAGAAACTTGAAAGTTGGGTTCGATTACTTATCCATCCATGTTTGATAAGTTTGAAATTGAGAATGGGGGGAGAATATGAGAGACTTCAGTTTCCCACAATGAAAAAAATAAATCCAAGGTCCCCTTGGCCTTTCCTGAAAATCTTGGTTAGCGGCATTAATTACATATTTTTGGAATATTTTTGTTTTCATGTTGGGTACATTGATTACATCTTTTTGGACGATAATACACTCAATGATACAAGTTGAATTTAAGTAACAGTATCATCGTGGAATTGAAAGGATATTTGTAGAAAATTAAATAAATTAAGATTTTGTCTGAACGAAACTTTAAAATTTAAAAATGAATTATTCTTGTTGCATATTTTCAACCTAACCAAATATGGGTATGAAAATGTTGACTTTTTTTTACTATCAAAAGACAATGAAATTGCATTCATAAAAATACTGTAAACCCCCAGATTTTTATATTATTATTATTATTTTAAGGATTAGATTTAGGATCACTATGGGTCGTACCTAAGTCTATAGGTCCAGTATGGTGACATTAGGTAATTTATGGTCATTATGGTCTCCAGGTATCTCCAGGTAGCCCAAGATACTTTATTTTATCATCTTATATTTTTCTGTAATTTTTGGAGATTTTCAAATTATATATATATATATATATATATATATATATATATATATATATATATATATATATATATATATATATATATATATATATATATATATATATATATATATAACCATTTTTATAAGCTTTTGGGAATTACTGTAGGGTCACACGGGGTATTTTGATACCAAACATTTTTATATATGTTTTAGACACCTAGAAATATTTTTTAGGATTTTTCTGAAATTTATTCGAATTTATTTGGAGTTAAAATAATTTTTTCTATTAAGTTTTGTAATTAAAATCAGTATTTATCCAGCCTGCTAGCAGCCCAGCTAGCTGTCAGCGCTGACTGTGCTGTGTTGGTTTCCTAATTTGGAGCCATGGCTCTAGCTCGGCTGAGCCAGGTGGCTTCTTGGCCATTAGATCTAGGCGGGAAGCACAGGATGGCACCACGTGTCCCATCCAGAGCCGACCCAAAATGGCTCAGCCACTGACTCAGTTTCTTTATATATGTTAAGGTTTCAGAAACCCTAGTTTATTCAGCCGATTTTGAGAGTTTTTTCTTATCACGGAGAACCTTCAAATCTGCAGAGCGATTGCAATCAAAACCGACGTCCTTTTCACGTGGCCTTTTCTAGAACCGTATGAAAATATATTTTATTTTCTGTAATTATTTACGTGAATTTCTAGAGATTTATTTGTGTACTGGTTGTCTAAAAAATTGACGCGTCGTACGTTTTCGAGATTTCGGGAGATCTCGAACTCCGTTTTGCAATCCGTTTGAAGTTTTCGAAAGCTAACACGAAGATCTACAACATATAATTTTTTCAGAAATTCATATAGTACTTTATTTAATTCGTAGAACTCAGATTTGGTTGGCGATTCATTGATTTATTCACGGTAAGCCATAATGGCGATAACTTTTGACCAAATCGTGATTTTGTAGCACCGTTGATTCCGGTGCACTCGTAGCACTGAAATCTACTAAATTGCATACTCAAATCATTAAGTTCATAATATTTGACTGTTTAGTCAACGGTACGTCTCGATTTGCGTGCCATGGGTCCCGAATTTGGAATCGTGACTTTTTATAGTCAAGAAATTATATTTAGGTTTTTATTTCAAATTGTAATTAGATTAAATTAGGTGATTTATTTGTTGTCCTTATTTGGAGACTTAACCTTGAATTTCAGAAGTCAAACCCACGAAAGTAGGTCTAGAAATCTAGAAGCATGAAGACCTGTTGTTTAGGAAACCCATGAGTCCCAGTATACTTAGAAGACTAAAACAATTCTTTAATTATGTTTGAACTTTGATAGGTTTTGATATTGTAAAGTCAGTAGTGACTTGGACGACAAGCAAGTATACCTTGTCCTATGTAAAGTATATTTTACATGCCTGCTTTCCATTATTTCTGTCATACATGTTTATTTTTCTATTGTGTACTTGTTGTCTTGACATGCTCTATTTTTTTATATTTTACCATATGACATGCATGTCATTTACTTTCATATCATTGTGTCAGTACCTTGTTACGTACCGTGACTTGTTCTCTACTCTCGATCGTTTGTACGCACCGTGCTGCAATAGAGACTTTATATATGATTTGATCCCTACTTTTTTGATGCTATTATTAGTACTTTGGCTATTGACCAATTTTAGTCGTTAGTGCGCATTGTACTGCAATAGAGACTTATATATATGGTTAGTACGTACCGTGTTGCTTTCTATAGGACCGTTAGCTCGCGCCACTGTGATTTTAACCGACATTTTCTTGTAGCCATGTCTAGTAGCACTACTCTTATTCTTGTGTTCTCACTTGCGCTTTACCTCGTGTTATTTTACTACCTTTCCAGTGTATATTTATTTACTGTTATTTAGTGGCATGTTTAAGTATCTTGCTATATCCCCTGAGTACCTGGTCATTTTTCAGGTAGAGACGAGGGAAATTATCCTGAGGTTGATGGTTC
The DNA here is from genome assembly GCA_029216955.1 of Iris pallida. Classification (NCBI taxonomy): domain Eukaryota; kingdom Viridiplantae; phylum Streptophyta; class Magnoliopsida; order Asparagales; family Iridaceae; genus Iris; species Iris pallida. The sequence continues at coordinate 4,563,761 of JANAVB010010799.1, forward strand.
TAGAGTTGTGACTAGAGGCGTACCGTCGCAGGAGGACGAGATAGTGCTCGATGACTTCTCTTGATTCATGTCGTTATATCTTAGACTTTGTTATTTCCATTTTTATTTAGTTCAGCAAACTGTTAGTTGGATATTTTACTCTCTTTTTTTGATGTGATGACGAGTTATCATTTTTTCGTACATTTATTATTTTATTTACTGCTGACAGTTGTCATTATTATTACTTCATTGGATTTGGATGTCTTGTGTCTTGTTATTTCTACGTGGATGAGATTTAACATTATACCCTGTGATCAGTGACTTGTGTTGTGTTGTTGTTATAGATGTATTATCATGATTTACAGCTTAAACAGTCGCTAATGGACTTGTTAGGAGGATTGATCCATTGGTAACATGTTGCTGACATGTATTCGTATATCTGATCTTATATATTTTATGATTAAAATACCAAACCTTTATCCAAACTAACGCCACCTAAGAGTGAGGAGGAGAAGATGCAAATATTCTAAATCACTTTACAATGAATAAGAAATATTTTCTAAATGATTGAATGATGATTTAGAACATTTTACAAAGATCAGGAAGTTGAACTTTTGTAACTGATGCTAAAGTAAGATTAATAGGAAGAAAAAGAAAAGAGACTTGGGTTCGAAAATTGAGAGACAGTGAGCCTTGTGCATTAAAAAAATAAAAAATAAAAAATAAAAAATAAAAAATAAAAACAGAAACAGAATGGAAACGTGGGAGCTACCCCCAATCCAACCTATTGGATAATTATTAAAATTGTAGTTGAGTTTCTAAGTTGGTGGCCATTATTATTAACCTCAAATAATATGGAGTGGTTGCGTTGCTCTACTTTCAAAATGAGATGGCCAGGCTTGTCTTTTTTGCTAGTTTTATATGAATAATCCAATAATGGTGATGTGACCACAAAACATAGGAGAAACATAAACAAAATGACAAGATAAGAAGTAGAGGCCAAGTCTCATGTAGTTCTGACCCCTTACAAAAAAAATTCATACCTTTAAATATCTTAAATATACTAGTAATATGAATGTACAAATGCAAGTGCAAATAAATATTAAAAATAATTAAATATTAATTTATTATAAAAAATTATTAAATTTAGGATTTGAACTCAAGTAACCAGAAAAACTACCTCCTATCCACTTGAGTTAGACTATTTAGTTATAAATAAATCATATTAATAGTTAAATACTTACTTACATATTTAAAATAATTAGTGTAGTATTCAGGTAGTTAATTAGTTATTTAATATTATTATTTTAATTTATTTAAATGATTGATTATATTCATTCGGTTTAGGCGGCTCACTTTTGAACCGTGTTGAAGCCTCATTATATAGTATCAGATAAAACTCACAGTAATTTATATTAGGAATATCTTAGCAAATACCTATATTTAAAATATAAAATTTAGTATCTACTCCCACTATTTTAAAAAAATAAGAAATACCTAACATTTTTGTCCACTACAATAAAAAAATTGGATAATTTAAGGGGGGGGGGAGGTAAACTTTAGTGTATTTACACAAAAGAGGGTAACTTTGGAGAAATAACAAATGAAGGGATGAAACGACATCCGTAATGGCGCCGGCCAAATGAAGTCCCTTGGCGACATTTGTGATGGCGCCAAGCCGCCCCCCTGGCACGATCAGCAATGTCGCCAAGCACTCCCCCCCCATGGCGCCATCCCCCCTGCTCCTTTATTCCCATTCTACTAACCCCCAATGCTACTTTCACTTCCCCCGTGCTCTTTCCCTTCCCCCAATGCCACTTTCCCTCCCCCCATGCCACTTTCTCTCTCCCCCATGCTAGATTTTCCATCCACTTTGAAAAAAATCATTGGCAAGGGGTTTATAGGAGAGGTAATTTGCTACATTCACATATCTCGATTGGTCGCTGCTGGAGCTTCTCCTGGGATGACGACTGAAGAGATAAGAGAGAAAAAAGATGGATGCAAGAAATGATGGTCGTATTCCAACGGACCGACGACTGAAAGAGAGGAACAAGAACGAGAAAATCACATATCTCGACTGGTGTTTACAGTTGAAGTAATTTTTTAAAATTAATATTTATTTGTATTTTATTATATATTAAATTTGAGTTGATTTATATACTTTGTTTCATTTGTAGTTATTTGATTATAAGTCGGATGTACGGTTGCGTGAATGTGGACAATGACGTTACGCATCAAACTACGGCACATGGGAGTTAAATACATATCAAAATGGCCTAGTTAACGTATTTGGTTTTCGATACATAGATGAGCTACGATTCTTGGTACACGATAGAGATTTATTATTTTCTCTGGCGGAGCGTTGGTGGCCCAAACGCAATACTTTCCAATTGCCGGTAGGAGAGATGACCGTTATCTAGAAATCTAATTTAAAATACAGCTTAGCCTATAATTTTTAAAAATCAACCAAGCGCTGCTACTATAATTAGACGTTGTCTCGGTATTGATCTGCCAGAAGATACAAACAAAAGATCCGACATCACTATAAACTGGTTGCATGGAAACTTCATGGATCTTGATTGTACTATTGACGGTCCAGTTAACGTAAACGAAGAGCGGGCATTTAACTTCACTCATTTATCTATGTATTTATATTTAGAATATGGATCTCATAGTACCGTACGTTTACAGATTATTTGTTGCACAAGAGCATATATATTCGCTCTATGTGGTTCAGTTCTCTTTCCGAACGCAACTGAATCTCGGATTACTGTTCGACTTCTTCTTTTTTGAAAATTTGGATCAACCGACGCGCTATGCATGGGGAGCTGCAGTATTGGCATATTTGTATACTTCTCTGACAGAGTTTGTATCTGTGACCTCTTTATAAGATATGAGCAAGAATCTAACTGGATGCATGTCACTCCTATAGGTATTTTATCATTCTAGAGAGATATTGACGTTACTTAATATGAACTAATTTTGTAATGTTGTTTCTACTTAGATTTGGGCATATGAGCATTTTGCGATTGGTAGACCGGTGACTAGCATTAGCCGGGAATTAGGTATCTTTTCAGTAGGTAGACGTTGGACGACTGATGTGGTGGACCAGGCACATTGTGGACATCCAGTTGTCTCGATTTATCAAACTGAATTTGACTCTCTAACACATGGCGAGGTAAAAATAATTTTATATTTGCATTTATTTCTGCTTATGTATTGACTTGACAGTATTGCATATAGGCTACGTGGATGTCGTATATTATACGTCCCGATGCCCCTGACATCCAAAGTGTCACGCCCCGATCCAGGAAATCGCTCGTCCTCGCTAGATTTTATTCGAATTATCGTCCTCGCTGGGGCGTGATGCCGTATGAGCCTGGAGTTGCGCTCGTGCAAGGCAAGATAACGGTTCACATAGTGATTATCTCAAATTCGTAACATAAGCAGCGGAAGGAAACAAAGAATACAATAAGAATCTCTTTTATTCATAATGAACTGAAGGTTACAAGGCTCTGAATAGCCCAACTTAATATGCCAATTGGCTAGAACGCTCATGATCTCTCTAGCTCACAAAGGATTATATTGTTCCATACATTATGCCTCTTTATAGCCACCAAGTAGTCTTCGGCCGAACATCTCCATGTCGCAAGTCCGAACGCCTATGCGGTAGCTCCTCTTGAACGCCAAGGACTCCATGCCTCGGCACGTCCAAGCCAAGCCCCGTCCCGAGTCAATCATATGCTGAACCTGCACACAAACTAGGGGAGGATTAGTGCTTTCGTCCTCGCTTCGTACTGATCAAGACCCGCTCGTACCCAAACCAAGCACTAAGTAAATTTAGTGGAACATGCATCATTATTTGTTGATCTTTCTATTTAGCCTTAGGATCATTTTCATGGCAATATTCGATCTATAGCAACATATCGTAAATGTGTCCCACACCGTATTCCTGCAGCAGATACAGTTAGACATAATCTGAAACATAAACATAGTGATTTGTGCTCAACCCGTTCCTCTTTGCCTAGACTGCCATGGTCAGAACTTACATAAGCAATCATACGATTCGTGCAGCCGACCAATCATAACCGTAAACATATGCTTAACGGGGGCAGGCCCTGCGCCTGCACCCAGCTCTCATCTCAGCCCACCGGCCCTATCTATATGAAGGTCACGGTGTTTCGTACCGTAATGGACTTGGCATCTCTTATGTGTAAGCCTACAATCACTTTGATATGGATTGCTAGCCCAGTATCCGAAGGATCCCAAACTTACGGATATCATAGCTTATCACAACACTGGACGGTCGTAATCCGTCCGAATGATGTGTACCATAAATACCATACATAATTCTCTCCTAGGTCGAACGGTCCCGATGCCCCGGCGTAACCGTCCGAGGGAAGCCGCACCCGTGCACGGGCCATCCGAGTCCATTGACCATGCAATACGTACCATAGCATACAAATCATATCGTTTCAACCAATCCTCCGTTCCATAAATATAGTCTCGCACCATAAACATATTCGCGTCTCATATACATAATCCACCATCCGTATGGGGAGCTCCGTCGGCGTTATGCCCCAACACATCCATATTGATGCACGATGTCACGACCCGCACCCTAGAGTAAGGGCACGAGAAGTGGGTACGTCCAGCCTACGCCGCAGTGTCGGCGGTAGAATGCTGTCCTAGGTCACAACATCTAACAATATAATGCTAAGCAGTTTATACTACCCGAATGGGGGTGACATGGCAGAATATAAACTCAATCACAACTAAGAAAGAATAAGCACGATATGATATAGAACTCAAATGAAATACAAATTATCAGAAGAGTCTAAGTGTCTACGATAACATCTCAGCAAACATCCAGAAATACAAAGTCTCAACTACAGAGTATGGAAGGATATATATAATCCAGATCTCAATGACAGTAATAAAGCCTAACTAACTAGTCCCAAGACAACATAAGTAAGATGAAGCCTAACTAAACTAGTCTAGGCAGTAGGGGTAATGTCATCAGCTAGAGCTGGGTCCTCCTGAGAGTCCAGCTCACAAGTGTCGTCTAGGGCTGTCCCATAGAAAGTATCAACACCAGCCTCATCCTCGTCCTCTGTAAAAATTTTAACAGGTCCAGTCAGGACGGGAGCGAGCACAATACATCTCAACAGTTCATAGCAGGTTAGAAAATATAATCATGCAGTAAAGTAAGATACAGGAACTGAAAGAAAGTACAGGATGTAAACAGAGAAAGCTATAATGGAAATATATACTGTAAATAGGGAACTATCAGTGGCTAGTGAGTCAGAGTACAATATAAACATGTGAATGGCATAGGTGAGATACTTCTTGGATATTATTCACATGTCTACTTCTACTCTCCCGTACCCCCAATCAATACACAAGGATCCAGCCAGGTTATGTTATGATTCCATGCTTTGGCCCACAAGGGGTGATACATGGTAGGCCCATAAATGGGTGATCTGGAAATGCCCATAAATGGGTGATTCAAAGAAGACTCTGTGATAATGAGAGTACATGTCACAAGTGATCAATGAACCGTGAAGCATAGTGATACGCCATGTAAGTGAAACGCACAGAACATGTAGTATCTGATGCTTCCTGAGGGGATAACATCTCAAGAAGAGATCCATATAGTACTAATCCGTGTGACCAACGTGACAGTATCAAGTAAAGTAATTTAAAGCAGGAAAATAATTCTAAACAAGATATAAAATGATCAGAGAATATACTCGTCTGATGTCTGAATGTCCAAGTAAATATAATGTCCGAGGAGAGGTGTCTGGCTCCTAATCAGAACAGCACAAGTCACAATAAGTCTAAAATGATAACAAGATGCAATTCAATGCATTCTACATGATTCTAGGTCAATCTAGACCAAAGTCAACTCTTGGTCAACCCTAGAAGTCAAACTAGGTCTAACAAGTCTAAACTAGTCTAACTAGTCTATTCTAGGCCTAATCAAGACTAAACAAGTCTAACTAAGCTCTCACTAGTCTAACAGACACACCATAGGCCAAATACCATATATAGAATATATGTATATATATATATCACTATTCACACATATATATATATATATATATATATATATATATATATATATATATATATATATATATATATATATATATATGCCTAATACATTAGCTATTGCACATAGAAATACCCATTACATCCTACTACCATCGATCTAACATAGGCTAGTATAACTATTTACCCACACACACACACACACACACACACACACACACACAACACACACACACACACACACATATATATATATATATATATATATATATATATATATATATATATATATATATATATATATATATATATATATAATTGCACATACACATAGATTAGGAATATCTATGTACATATATACATATAGAGGATACATAAATGTGTGTGTGTGGATATATATGTGTAGACATGTGTGTGTGTGTGTGCAGGAATTCATGAGATTGTGTGTTAGAGTGTTAACAAAAATCCCAAGACAGGAAACAATGTGCAGGAATACATGTGTATAGGCTAACTGTGAGGGAAAAGTGTGTGTGTGAATATATATACAGGTTTATTGACAGTGTCTACTAGGAAACATCCCATAGACTGTGCTAAAGTCTAATTAACATCTCCATGTGTGTGTGTCTTCTAACATGTGACAGGAATGTGCTTATGTGTGTATGTGTTACAATGTGACAGGAATATGTGTGGGGTTTAGCAACATGTGACAGGTAATTGTGTATATAGACTGAAAACATGTGTGTGTGTGTGTGTGTGTAGGAAATGTATGTGTGCTACTGTGTACAGGAACATAGGGGTGTGTGTGTTAAAGAGAGAAACCTGTGTGTGTATTCCAAGTGACAGTGAACCAAGTCCCTATTTTCTTAGATATGGTAAAATGACAGGAATGTGTTCTCAGTTATGGAAAAGCAGGAAAATAGTATGTTATCAGTTAACAGTGCAAAAATGTGAAAGAAAACCAATCCAGTTTGAAAATGGGAAAGAAAAATCAGTTCCCAGGTTCCCTATTCCATGGTGTGTGGCATGAACACATGGGTGTTATACAGGAGGCCATGTGAACCTGTGAGTGAGTATAAGTACATGTTTTAGATAGGTGTGGTACATGAATACTGGTTTACAATCTCAGGAACTCAGTTTAACAGTGTGACAGTGAGATATGGAAGAAATCAGTGTATGTGTACATGTACATATAATCCCAGTTCTCTCAATGCAACCATTCACATCTACCACAACCTAATCATTTGATTTAATCCCATTCAACCATCAAAACTGAGAATACTCAGTTACTAAATCAGTGTCTAATCTAAAATGAAATCAGTCAACCATGTAAAGTACCAATCGATTTATTGAAACCAAACTCGACCTCAATTATTGTCACGACCCGCTACCCAAATTGTTGGGCCAGGCCGAGTCATGCCCAGCCTACGCTTGAGATAAAACGTAGTAAGCTGTTCTAAAGACAACAGGATAAGACTAAATGTGCTAACAATTCTATAAGTGAATAAAAGTCATAAATGCTCCAAACACAAAAGTCGTCTCATATATAGAAATAAGTCCAAAGTACAAGTGATCTGAAATATAAAACTGGATACATGTCCAGTTACAAAAATATGTAGCCTAATACATGACTACACTAAATATCCCAAACAGCTAAGCAAACTAGACGAGTCTCCCCGCAGGAACAACCTCGTATGGCAAAGCCGGGTCCTCGGCAGTATCTCCATAATATGAGTCGCAGAGTAACTCCTCCTCAGTAAGGACACCTACAACGTTATCCTGTCAGGACGGGAGCAAGTACTGATTCTAGCAAACTAAATATACGAAGCATGAACAAGAATGTAATAAACTGGAATTATGGCATATCATGGTTTAATTGGTTATTTTATAAATAACCACATGTAGTTTAAAAGTTTAAAACTGTAGCATGTACGTGAATCGGTCAATAGGTGAACAGGATGTACTGTGGTACATATCAAGTTTTCTGGTATGCACATACGTGCATGAACGGCATCGGTGTATATCCATACACAAATGCGATATCAGAACATACGGCAATGTCACATATAAAATGTCACCGAGCGCGGTAAATACATACGAAGAAGGGGGTCATGTTCACGTACAATACTAACAGTTTCCCCTTAACCCGTTATTTAAACATGTGAGAGATATGAGATATTGTATAAACATAGTGGAGACTAAAAGTAATACAACATGTAAAGTTCTAACCTGCTACCCCAAGGATCAGCATTTAACATGGTGGGTAAATCACAGTTTATTGTTATAGCAGTATGTAAAGTTTGTAGAAAGTACTTGCCTCTAGCAAAGCAAAGCAAAACAAGCTGCGATAAAAGTGCTATGGATGTCCGGTAACTCGTCACTGTAGAAATAAATGTAATAACTTAGTTTTTACACTAAGCTAAAATGCTAAGACACTAATTGGTGCAACACGACTTGTGACTGGGCACCTAACCAAAATGATGATTTTAGCATAGGAGACCAATGTGGGGTGACACACTACTATAACTAACTTTCTAGGGTTTTTACACTAGTGAGGGGTGAGGTTCAATACGGCTAAAACTCAAAATAGCACAAAAAGTTACAAGCCGTAATTAATCAATAAATAAATCAAATGATCATTGTGTTTTAACAATTTTTGAGATAGACAAAAAGATTATTTTTACTTAAAATAAAGTACCAAAATGATCTTTGCTAATTGTAGAAATTTATTATAATTTTTCAGGAATTTATTAACCAGTACAAGTATTTTATAAAAATCAGTTTTCCTAAGTATACAGAAAATGAGTTTTGGTTTCATATGTCAAATTAGTGTCAAAATAGTAAATTAAATACTATAAAAATTATACTAAATTAGCTAAATTAACATAGTATCTAAATAATATTTTTCCAGAATTTTAGTAGTACTTTAAGTATTTTTAGAAAATCAAAAACAGCATTGCACACAATTGAAATTAAATAATTAATTATCTGCGTATTTTGTCCATGTACATAATTTGAACCAAAGTTCAAAAACAGGACCCAAGGCCATGAATCAAGTCCAATATGACTTGTACAGGTCTTGAATGTGTGAAAACACATTTGGGCCCAAAAACCCATGCTATGCTTGGACACCAAATGGTTACAGTAATTTAAATATACAAAAATACAAATGGCTAAATTTTAACTTGATACCCTCAACTATCCATGTTTTGTAACTTGATATCCTAAACTTTTAAAATAGTTAACTTAATACCATCAACTATTGAATATTTTCAACTCCATACCCTAAAATCCAAAAAATTCCAAAAATACCCTTCCCCCCCTCCCTCCCTCTCCGGCGTTCCCCCCCTCCGGCGTCCCCCCCTCTCTCCCCCGGCGGGGCGGCGCGAAACAGCAGCGGCGGCCGGAGCAGCAGCGGCGGCGCGTGCAGCAGCAGCAGCAGCGGGGCGGCGCGCAGCAGCAGCGGCAGCCGGAGCAGCAGCGGCGGGCGCGCAGCAGTAGCGGCGGCGGGGCGGCGCGCAGCAGCGGCGGCCGGAGAGGGAGGGGGGTTTAGGAAATAGAGAGAGGGGGGAGGGCATTTTGGGAAATATATTTTTCAGGGTATCAAGTTGACTATTTTGAAAGTTTAGGGTATCAAGTTGCAAAACATGGATAGTTGAGGGTATCAAGTTAAAATTTAGCCAATACAAATTGGTAAAAGTGCAAATTAAATATTAATATTATAATAAGGTAAAATTTTACCAAAAGAATATATACATACCTATGTAAAAAGTACATATATATATGCATAAGGAAATACTTAATTTATAAAGTATATATATATATATATATATATATATATATATATATATATATATATATATATATATATATATATATATATATATATATATATGTATATATATATATATATATATATATATATATATATATATATATATATATATATATATATTATATTTAGTACTTTATTATATTAGTACTTTATTATATGTATATGTATATGTATATATATGTATATATTTTCATGTGTATATATATTATTATATATATACTTTATAATTAAGTGTTTCCTTATATATATATATATATATATATATATATATATATATATATATATATATATATAAAATATATATATATATATATATATATATATATATATATATATATATATATATATATATATATATATATATATATATATATATATATATATATATATATATAATACAGTATAATAATACATATATATATATATAAATATATGTATATACATATATATATAAATATATATATAAATATACATATAAAAAAAAATACATATATATATATAAATATATATATATAACAAAAAAGAAAAGAAAAAAGAAAAGAAAAGAAAAAGAAAAAGAAACAGTAGTAAGGGGCTCGAACCCGAGCAAGAGCGCGCGATGGGGGTTTAGGCTAGGTCGGGCTGGCCAGGGGGTCAGCCCGACGGTTGTGTTAGGTTTAGGATTTAGTTTAATGTTATTTAGGTTTTAAGCGTTTAAATAATAAAAAATATATATAAACACAGTCTTGTGTCCTGACAGTTAGGGACACAGGTGTCTCGTGTCTACACTCAGCACGACACGCACGATTTGATTCAGCCGTGTCCAAGCTTACCCAAGGATCACCCGCGTCCTGACGAGTCACCCATGTGAATTCGAGGCACAAAAGACACGAAAACAAACTGATACGTACGTGTCCGACTTCTCAGAGGGGTTTCAAGAGCAGTGGACGGCGGAGGAGGCGCCGTGGTCGGGGCGCTCCGGTGGCGCTGCGGTCGTCTCGCCGCGGCGCGTCGAATGGCGGTGGTGGCGATCGACGACGACGGTCGGTGAGGCGGTGGTAGGGTGTCGCCGGAACTAGGGTTTAGGGCTTAGGTTTTGGGGAAGAACGGCTGTGTTCAGTGGTGATGGGTCGGTGAGAGTGGTGGCTGGGTGAGAGGGGAGTGAGGGGGTTTAAATAAAGGGTTGAGGCGGTCGGGGAGCAGCCGGAAAGGACAGGGGCAAGCCGCGCTGGCGGTCGTCGGTCAGCGGAGTGGGTGAGGGGAGAGAGAGTGTGGTCGTGGGAGGGGGGTGTTTGGGTAGGTTAGCAATTAGGCCCCCCTAGTTTTAGAAAATTGCACAGAGGCCCCAACAGTAGCTAAATACAAAATAGAATTTGCATTCCGTATTTTAAAACATTTCAGTAATTGCATACTGATATAAAAATAATCTAAAAATTATAGAATGATAATAAAACAATTTAGAAAATTGCAAATTAATATTTTAACATATAAAACTCATTTAAAAATCATTTTAAAAATTCTAGAAAAATTTCTAAAAATCCTAATAATCATTTAAGGCTAAAAATGACATTAATAATTAATTAACACTTATTAAAATGAAATTTGAAAAACAGGGGCTTACAAGTCTTCCCTCCTTGAAAAATTTCGTTCTCGAAATTCACAAGGATTGAAGACCCGACAATATTCTAACATAGCAAGCAATGCAACAAAATGGCTAAGGCTATGATCGAAACTAACCTCTAAGGTATCAAGCGGGAACAGGTGGTTCCCTCGCAGCGGTTGGATCGAACAAGTAAGGGTATCTTTCCCTCATGTCCGACTCCCTCTCCCAAGTGGATTCACCTGGAGAGTGACGGCTCCAAGCTACTCTACTAGGGGTATAACCTTGTTCCTCAGCCTCTTCTCTCTCATGTCTAATATCTCCACTGGCTGTTCATAAACTGTAAGGCTCAGTCCGACCTCCAACTCTGAATGATCTAGCACATGACTGGGGTCCGGAACATATCTCCTCAGCTGAGATACGTGAAAGATATCGTGAACTCCTGCTAGGTTGGGTGGAAGTGCAACCCTGTAAGCTACCTCTCCAATCCTGCCAAGTATCTCGAACGGCCCGATGTATCTGGGGCTCAGCTTCCCTCCTCGTCCGAACCGGATCGTCCCTCTAGTAGGTGATATCTTTACTAGCACCATATCACCATCTGCGAACTCTATTGGTCTGCGACTAGCATCAGCCCAGTGTTTCTGCCTGTCCTGAGCTACTCTGAGCCTGTCTCTGATCATCCCGACTTTCTCTGTTGCATCCGTGATCATCTCTGGCCCAAGCATAACTCTGTCTCCGACATCATCCCAAAAGAGCGGTGTGCGGCATCGTTGTCCATAAAGCGCCTTGAAAGGAGACATACCGATACTGGCTTAGTAGTTGTTGTATAAAAACTCTACAAAGTGCAGATGGCTCTTCCATGATCCTCCGAAGTCCAGCACGCAGGTCCTCAGCATATCCTCCAGTGTCTGTATCGTCCTCTCGGACTGTCACGACCCGTTACCCAAATTGTTGGGCCGGGCCGAGCCATGTCCAGCCTACGCTTAAGATAAAGCGCAGTAAGCTGTTCTAGAGATAACAAGATAAGACTAAATGTACCAACAGTTCTATAAGTGAAGAAGAATCATAAATGCTCCAAACACAAAAGTCGTCGTATATAGTAAAATATCCAAGTACAAGTAAACTAAAATGTAAAACTGGATACATGTCCAGTTACAAAATGATATAGTCTAATACATGTCTACTCTCAAAAGTCTAAGTAAACAAAAGACAACTAGGCGAGGTTCCCCGCAGGAACATCCTCGTAAAGCAGAGCCGGGTCCTCGGTAGTGACTCCATAATACGAATCACAGAGCAACTCCTCCTCAGTAAGTATACCTACAACGTTATCCTGTCAGGACGGGAGCAAGTACTAATCTAGCAAACTAGCATATGAAACATGGAAATGAACATGAGAGGAATAACTGGAAAGCATGGCATCACAGAGTCTATCATGGCAAGGACACATATGTCATAGAGACAGATGTATATGTAATGTTTAAAACTGTAGCAGGTACGTGATCGGTCAATAGGTGTACAATGTACTGAGGCACATGTAAATAAAATGTACTTCCGTACAAGTGTAAAGGCGATATATATACATACGTACAAATACAGCTTGGAGAGTAAGGCCTACGGCGCAGTATCATATAAAATGTAACTTTGCTCGGTACTGAAGGGGGGGTATGATCACGTACTCTACTATCAATTTTCCTATAACCCATATTCTAATCATGTGAGAGATACATCAAGACTGTTGTAAGCATGGTAGTAACTGAAAGTACAACATGTAGAGATCTAACTTGCTACCCCAAGGATCAGTATTTAACATGGTGGGGTTTGGAGTTCATTTATGTGACAATATGTAAAGTTCGTAGAAAGTACTTGCCTCTAGCAAAGTAAAACAAGCTACGATAAATGTGCTATAGATGCCCGGTAACTCGTCACTGTAGAAGTAAATACAATAACTTAGTTTTACACTAAGCTAAAACACTAGGACACTAATTTGGTGAAACATGACTTGTGATTGGGCACCTAGCCAAAATGATGACTTGGCATAGGAGACCAATGTGGGGTGACACACTATGTTAACTAACTTTCTAGGATCTTTACACTAGTGAGGGATGGGGTTCAACACGACTAAAACTCCAAATAACACAAAAAGCTACAAGTCGTAATTAATCAATAAATAAATCAAAAGATCATTATGTTCTAACAATTTTAGAGATAGACAAAAAGCCTAGTTTTGCATAAAACAAAGTACCAAAACAATCCTTGCTAACTATAGAAATTTATCATAATTTTTCTGGAATTTATTAACCAGTACAAATATTTTATAAAAATCAGTTTTCCTAAGTATACAGAAAATGAGTTTTGGTTTCATATGCCAAACTAGGGGCAAAACAGTAAATTAAATACTATAAAATTTATACTAAATTAGCTAACTTAACATAGTATCTAAAAACTATTTTTCCATAATTTTAGCAATACTTTAAGTATTTTTAGAAAATCAAAAACAATAATGCACACAATAATTAATTATCTGCGTATTTTGTCCATGTATATAATTTGAACCAAAGTTCAAATACAGGACCCAAGGCCATGAATCAAGTCCAATATGACTTGTACAGGTCTTGAATGTGTGAAAACACATTTGAGCCCAAATACCCATACTAGGCTTGGACACCAAATGGTTGCAGTAATTTAAATACAATAAAAATGCAATTTGGTAATAGTCAAAATAAATATTATTATTTAATAAGGTAAAGTTTTACATAGTAACTATAAAAGTATGAACATTATTTTATATAAATAATTTACACTAAGCTAAGTAAAATACACATAGGAAATAATATATATATATAAATATAGGGATATTTATATATAGGAAAATGCTCAACTATATTATATATATATATATATATATATATATATATACATATATAATATATATATACAAAATTAATGTATACATATACATATAATAGTATATATAATAATATATATACTCAAAGAAATATATATACATAAATATATATGTATACATAAGACATATATATATATATACATACATAAAATAATAAAGTATATATATATATATATATATATATATATATATATATATATATATATATATATATATATATATAAAATAGCAACTATATATACCTAAATATAGTATATATATTAATACATAATATATACAAAATATGTATATACATATATATATAAATAGATATATATATAAAAGAAAAAGGAAAAAGGAAAAGAAAAAGAAAAAGGAAAAGAAACAGCAGGGGCCGGGCTTGAACCCGAGCCATCACAGCGCGGGGGGGGGGGGGGGGGGGTTTAGATTAGGATGGGCTGGCCAGGGGGTCAGCCATCAGTTGTGTTAGAGAAAGGGTTGGGTTATTTTATTTCGTTTTAGGTTGATTATACTAAAAAAAAATATAAAAACCATCCTGTGTCCTGACAGTTAAGGACACAGGGTTTTCTCGTGTCCGTGCTTCGCACGACACGCACGAACCCTAATTCTCGTGTCCAGCTACTGGACGAACATTCCCGTGTCCTGGCGAGTCTCATATGTGAAGACGAGACACGCACGACACGAATCGAAGCTGACACTTACGTGTCCGATCAACCCAGGGTGAATCGAAGGTCGGGGACGGCGGAGGAGACGTCGGGACGGCGGCGCTCCAGTGGCGCTGCCTCCAGCTCGGCAAGGCGAAGCGGATGACGGTGGTGGCGGCTGTCGACGACGAGTGGTGAGGCTGGACAGGGGCTCGCCGTAGCTAGGGTTCCGGTGGGGTGAGAGGGGGTGATGGGGCGGCGCTGGCGGTCGTGGGGAGTGTTTAGGGTTAGGGTCTGGTCGAGGGGAGTGGGGGGAACTTTTATAGGGGGTTTTCGAGGCGGTCGGGCAGCCGGATTCGGCGGAGGCAGGGCGGCTAGTCGTCGGGGCAGTCGTCGGGTCAGCGGGGGTGGGTGAGTGAGCTGGAGGAGAGAGTGAGTTGGTCGGGAGGGGGGTTTGGTAATTTGCACTAGGGCCCCTAGAGATTAGGAAATTACAAAAGGGGTTTAACAGTATTAAAGTGCAAAATATTATTTGCATTCCTCAATTAAGAACAAATAATTTATTACAAACTGATATAAATAATATTTCAAAAATTGCAAAACCTATTTAATAAATTTCAAATAATTTGCAAAGTGATATTTTTATATATAAAACTCATTTAAAAATTATAGAAAATTCCTAAAAATCCTAATAAAATATTTTAAGGCCAACATTAGCATTAAAAATTAATTAGCACTAATAAAACTAAAATTG
The DNA here is from genome assembly GCA_029216955.1 of Iris pallida. Classification (NCBI taxonomy): domain Eukaryota; kingdom Viridiplantae; phylum Streptophyta; class Magnoliopsida; order Asparagales; family Iridaceae; genus Iris; species Iris pallida. The sequence continues at coordinate 4,579,508 of JANAVB010010799.1, forward strand.
AAAAACAGGGGCTTACAAGTCTTCCCTCCTTGAAAAATTTCGTCCTCGAAATTCACAAGGATTGAAGACACGACAATATTCTAACATAGCAAGCAATGCAACAAATGACTAAGGCTACGATCAAAACTAACCTCCTGAAACCTGTTCCGGCTCCGGCTCAAGGACTAGGCTATAAGTCTTCCCCTGGGGTCCCTTGGCTACTGGGCAGTCCCAAATCTGATGGATGGCAGACCCACAAGCTAAACACTGCCCTAACCTCTTCCTGCAGACGACGAATTCATGCCCTGGTCTTCTGTAGAAAGAACATATAGCTCCCTTCTGCTGCTGCTGCTGTCGGGGTCCCGGGGCTCGGACTGGCGGGGTCTGATGATGTGGTGTAGGGGGACGGTAAGTCTGCTGGGGTGGCGTCGGCGCTCTCTGCTGGAAAGCCTGACGCTTGGACGGTCCCTCATGATGTACAGAAGCCGGTCTCTTGCTAGACAGAAGACGCTCCTCTATGCTCCGGGCCAACTCTAGGCTCTGGTAGTAGTCAGTCGTACCGTTTGCCACTATAAGAATGCCAATGTCTGGAACTAGACCATGGCAAAACCTACGGGTCATCTCCTCTGGATCAGCAACCAGACTAGGAGCAAAACGGCTCAGGCGACTAAACTCTCCCGCATAGTCATCAACAGAACGGTTCCCCTGCTGGATGTTCTGGAATCGTAGCCCCATGGCTACTCTAGCAGTGGTCGAGAAGAATTTCTTCTTGAACTGGGTCTTGAACTGGTCCCAGGTGGCTCTACCTCTCGCAAACAGCGGCTCATTCCTGAACCAGACTCCTGCTAAGTCTATCAGCAGAAATCCTGCTGCCTCGACCTGAAGGTCATCCGGCATCCTAACTCCCAGAAGCTTCCTCTCTACAGAATCTAGCCAGTCATCAGCTACTACTATGCCCTCAGTCCCTGAGAACTCCTTGGGATTCAGACCCATGAAGTCCTTGACCGTCCCCGCTCTCTGCCGTGGCTCTACATGTGGTGGGACCACGGGACGTCCCTCAGAACGCTCCATGCTCTGGCGGAGTAGGGTAGTCTGCTCCTGATGGGTTGTTAGGATCCCCTGGATCAGTGTGAGCAGCTGGGTCCCGTCGAGTGTGACGGAAGCCTGGGTAGGTATAGTGATAGGGGGTGGTGGAAGTATCGGGGCCTGCTGGGACTGGGATGTGGAAGGTGGTATCTGGGTCTGTGGATCTGTGGAGTGGAGGAATGTGATAGGTGGAGGTGTATCAGTCAACCGGTCAGCTGACTGGATATGGAGGGCCCCATTCTCGGGGGTAACATACTGGGATGAACGAGTAAGCACCATCTAAATTACATAAAAAGACTTATAAGGACTTTGTTTAAAGTAAGCAATCATATGCAAGAAAATCTAATTATAATAGCAAACATGCGACATATTTCCTATGTTGCAATCCTAGCATTCCTCTAAGTGTTCTAAGCGTCTTTCCTAATGTTGTCTAATTACCTTAAGTTCCTAATTGCAGGCATGCTTGGTACAATAACGTAACCAAACAGTTTAGTCAGGACCTGTATGGGCCGCCAAAAAAACATGTCACGACCCGTTATCCAAATTGTTGGGCCGGGCCGAGCCATGTCCAGCCTACGCTTAAGATAAAGCGCAGTAAGCTGTTCTAGAGATAACAAGATAAGACTAAATGTACCAACAGTTCTATAAGTGAAGAAGAATCATAAATGCTCCAAACACAAAAGTCATCGTATATAGTAAAATATCCAAGTACAAGTAAACTGAAATGTAAAACTGGATACATGTCCAGTTACAAAATGATATAGTCTAATACATGTCTACTCTCAAAAGTCTAAGTAAACAAAAGACAACTAGGCGAGGTTCCCCGCAGGAACATCCTCGTAAAGCAGAGCCGGGTCCTCGGTAGTGACTCCATAATACGAATCACAGAGCAACTCCTCCTCAGTAAGTATACCTACAACGTTATCCTGTCAGGACGGGAGCAAGTACTAAATCTAGCAAACTAGCATATGAAACATGGAAATGAACATGAGAGGAATAACTGGAAAGCATGGCATCACAGAGTCTATCATGGCAAGAACACATATGTCATAGAGACAGATGTACATGTAATGTTTAAAACTGTAGCAGATACGTGATCGGTCAATAGGTGTACAATGTACTGAGGCACATGTAAATAAAATGTACTTCCGTACAAGTGTAAAGGCGATATATGTACATACGTACAAATACAGCTTGGAGAGTAAGGCCTACGGTGCAGTATCATATAAAATGTAACTTTGCTCGGTACTGAAGGGGGGGGGGGGGGGGTATGATCACGTACTCTACTATCAGTTTCCCTATAACCCATATTCTAATCATGTGAGAGATATATCAAGACTGTTCTAAGCATGGTAGTAACTAAAAGTACAACATGTAGAGATCTAACTTGCTACCCCAAAGATCAGCATTTAACATGGTGGGGTTTGCAGTTCATTTATGTGACAATATGTAAAGTTCGTAGAAAGTACTTGCCTCTAGCAAAGTAAAACAAGCTGCGATAAATGTGCTATGGATGTCCGGTAACTCGTCACTGTAGAAGTAAATACAATAACTTAGTTTTACACTAAGCTAAAACACTAGGACACTAATTTGGTGAAACATGACTTGTGATTGGGCACCTAGCCAAAATAATAACTTGGCATAGGAGACCAATATGGGGTGACACACTATGTTAACTAACTTTTTAGGGTCTTTACACTAGTGAGGGATGGGGTTCAACACGACTAAAACTCCAAATAACACAAAAAGCTACAAGTCGTAATTAATCAATAAATAAATTAAAAGATCATTATGTTCTAACAATTTAGAGATAGACAAAAAGTCTAGTTTTGTATAAAACAAAGTACCAAAACGATCCTTGCTAACTATAGAAATTTATTATAATTTTTCTGGAATTTATTAACCAGTACAAATATTTTATAAAAATCAGTTTTCCTAAGTATACAGAAAATGAGTTTTGGTTTCATATGCCAAACTAGGGGCAAAACAGTAAATTAAATACTACAAAATTTATACTAAATTAGCTAACTTAACATAGTATCTAAAAACTATTTTTCCATAATTTTAGCAATACTTTAAGTATTTTTAGAAAATCAAAACAGCAATGCACACAATAATTAATTATCTGCGTATTTTGTCCATGTTTATAATTTGAACCAAAGTTCAAATACAGGACCCAAGGCCATGAATCAAGTCCAATATGACTTGTACAGGTCTTGAATATGTGAAAACATATTTGAGCCCAAATACCCATACTAGACTTGGACACCAATGGTTGCAGTAATTTAAATACAATAAAAATGCAATTTGGTAATAGTCAAAATAAATATTATTATTTAATAAGGTAAAGTTTTACATAGTAACTATAAAAGTATGAACATTATTTTATATAAATAATTTACACTAAGCTAAGTAAAATACACATAGGAAATAATATATATATATAAATATAGGGATATTTATATATAGGAAAATGCTCAACTATATTATATATATATACAAATATATGTATATATACATACATATAAGAAAATACTCAACTATATAATATATATATATATATATATACAAAATTAATGTATACATATACATATAATAGTATATATATATAATAATATATATACTCAAAGAAATATATATACATAAATATATATGTATACATAAGACATATATATATATATATATATATATATATATATATATATATATATATATATATATATATATATATATATATATATATATATATATATATATATATATATATATATACATATACATACATAAAATAATAAAGTATATATATATATATATAAAAAAATAGCAACTATATATACCTAAATATAGTATATATATTAATACCTATATATACAAAAATATGTATATACATATATATATAAATAGATATATATATATAAAAGAAAAAGGAAAAAGGAAAAGAAAAAAAAAAAGAAAAAGAAACAGCAGGGGCCGGGCTCGAACCCGAGCCATCACAGCGCGCGGGGGGGGGGGGGGGGTTTAGATTAGGATGGGCTGGCCAGGGGGTCAGCCCATCAGTTGTGTTAGGGAAAGGGTTGGGTTTATTTTATTTCGTTTTAGGTTGATTATACTAAAAAAAAAATATAAAAACCATCCTGTGTCCTGACAGTTAAGGACACAGGGTTTTCTCGTGTCCGTGCTTCGCACGACACGCACGAACCCTAATTCTCGTGTCCAGCTACTGGACGAACATCCCCGTGTCCTGGCGAGTCTCATATGTGAAGACGAGACTCGCACGACACGAATCGAAGCTGACACTTACGTGTCCGATCAACCCAGGGTGAATCGAAGGTCGGAGACGGCGGAGGAGACGTCGGGACGGCGGCGCTCCAGTGGCGCTGTCTCCAGCTCCGCAAGGCGAAGCGGATGACGGTGGTGGCGGCTGTCGACGACGAGTGGTGAGGCTGGACAGGGGCTCGCCATAGCTAGGGTTCCGGTGGGGTGAGAAGGGGTGATGGGGCGGCGCTGGCGGTCGTGGGGAGTGTTTAGGGTTAGGGTCTGGTCGAGGGGAGTGGGGGGAACTTTTATAGGGGTTTTTGAGGCGGTCGGGCAGCCGGATTCGGCGGGGGCAGGGCGGCTAGTCGTCGGGGCAGTCGTCGGGTCAGCGGGGGTGGGTGAGTGAGCTGGAGGAGAGAGAGAGTTGGTCGGGGGGGGTTGGTAATTTGCACTAGGGCCCCTAGAGATTAGGAAATTACAAAAGGGGTTTAACAGTATTAAAGTATAAAATATTATTTGCATTCCTCAATTAAGAACAAATAATTTATTACAAACTGATATAAATAACATTTCAAAAATTGCAAAACCTATTTAATAAATTTTAAATAATTTGCAAAGTAATATTTTTATATATAAAACTCATTTAAAAATTATAGAAAATTCCTAAAAATCCTAATAAAATATTTTAAGGCCAACATTAGCATTAAAAATTAATTAGCACTAATAAAACTAAAATTGAAAAACAGGGGCTTACACAGACTGCCCATCTGTCTGCGGGTGGTACGCCGTACTGAACTTGAGCCTACTGCCCAACTCCTCCTGCAAGCTCCTCCAATAGTGGGATGTGAATCTGCTGTCTCTGTCTGACACGATGCTCACCGGCACTCCGTGTAGGCGAACTATCTGCTGCATGTATAGCTCTGCCAACTTCTCGGTGGAAAGCCCCACCTTGAAGGGTATGAAGTGCGCACACTCCGTCAGCCTGTCTACGATGACCCAAATGGCATCCTTCCCTCCTTGGGAACGAGGAAGCCCTTAGACGAAGTCCATCGTAATATGTTCCTACTTCCACTCGGGAATGGGTAACGGCTGCAACAAACCAGCTGGCCTCTGGCGCTCCGTCTTGACCTGCTGGCAAACTAGGCATCTCGAGATGAAATGTGATACATCCCTCTTCATCCCGTGCCACCAAAGATGTTCCCGCAAGTCACAGTACATCTTGTTAACACCAGGGTGAATAGAATATCTCGATCGGTGCGCCTCCTGCAAGACTGCCTCTACCAGCTCTCCCTTCGGCACGCACAATCGGCTGCCATGTCTCAAGGATCCATCCTCCGCTATCGTGAAGTCATCCAGCAATCCTGCTAACGCCTGGGCTCGAAGTCTGCGAAGGCTCTCATCTGTAGACTGTGCCTCCCTGATCTGCTCCATCAAACCTGACTGAATGTCAAGCGCCATCATCTGTATCACTGATCCTGGCCGAACTAGCTCGATGCCGAGCTTCTCTAAATCCTCCTGCAAAATGCCGATCAATCATCAAGTACCATGCCATCGGATGCCTGCTCAGCACATCTGCCACCACATTTGCCTTCCCAGGGTGATACTGTAAATCGATGTCGAAGGCTTTCATCAACTCCAACTATCGTCTTTGCCTCATGTTCAGCTCTTTCTGCGTGAACACATACTTCAAGCTTTTGTGGTCAGTAAAGATTTCCACACGCTCTCCGTATAAGTAATGTTTCCATAACTTGAGTGCAAAGATCACCGCAGCTAACTCTAGGTCATGGGTAGGATAATTCCTCTCATGAGTACGCAATTGCCTAGATACATAAGCAATCACTTTTCCATGCTGCTGTAGGACACATCCTAGTCCCTTCCCAGAAGCATCACTGTATATGGTGAAACCTCCAGAACCTGAAGGTAATGTCAGATCTGGAGCGGTCGTCAGCCTCCTCTTCAGCTCCTCAAACGCTGCCTGGCAGTCCTCTGACCAGATATACTCTGCGTCCTTCCGCGTCAGCTTTGTCATGGGTTCAGCTATCCTAGCAAAGTCCTGGACGAACTTTCTATAATAGCCTGCTAAACCCAGAAAGCTCCTGATCTTTGAAACTGACGTCGGAGCCTTCCATGTCTCAACTGCAGCAATCTTCCTGGGGTCCACCGAGATTCCATCTCCAGTGACTACATGGCCGAGAAACTCCACTCGGTCTAAAAAGAACTCGCACTTCGGCAATTTGGCAAACAATCGCTCCTGACTCAGAATCCCCAAAATTATCCGCAAGTGCTCTACATGCTCCTCTGGCGTCTTCGAGTATATCAGGATGTCGTCGATAAACACTACGACGAACTTATCCAGATACTGGTGAAATATCTTATTCATCAAATTCATAAAGACAGCTGGCGCATTTGTGAGACCAAAAGGCATCACCAGAAACTCGTACTGCCCGTACTTCGTGTTGAACGCCGTCTTCTGGATGTCTGCTGCCCTAACCTTCACCTGGTGGTACCCGGATCTCAAGTCTATCCTGGAAAACACCTTCGCCCCGCTCAACTGATCGAACAAATCATCAATCCTGGGCAGAGGATATTTGTTCTTGATGGTGATGGCATTCAAGGCCCGGTAGTCAATACACAACCGGACTGTACCATCCTTCTTAGGCACAAAGAGCACTGGTGCTCCCCATGGAGAAGCACTGGATCGAATGAAACCCTTTTTTAACAGGTAATCAATCTGCTCTTTCATCTCTACTTGCCTCCTTGGGATTCACTCTATAGCAAGTCCGGGATACTGGTGATGAACCCAGCACTAAATCTATAGTGAACTCCACATCTCTGTCAGGCGGAAGCCCTGGAAGATCCTCTGGGAATACATCCATAAACTCCCTGATGATAGGGTGTGGCGGTGCTACGTCCCCAACTGTCGCACAACAGTTCGGCTCTAGGCTGATCTCCGGCCCTGTCCTCCTGACACTGAAAGGTGCTGTGCCTGGGGGACTGAACAAAATACTACCCTCATGACAATCTATAGATGCATGGGCATAGCTAAGCCAGTCCATCCCCAATATGATATCATAACCGGGGAGTGGCATCACAAAGAATCGTCCCCTGAACTCTCTTCCGGCTATAAAAATAGAACATCTATAGATAGATCTAATAGGCACTGGTCCTCCTTCCGTCATTACTCTACTAATCTCCGCAGTAGGTGTAGCTACTAGATGGTGTTTATGCATAAACTCTAATGATAGGAAGCTATGAGATGCACCAGAATCAAACAAACATACAGCTAGAAAAGTATGCAAATAAACATGACCTGTGATGACGTCAGCTAAGTAATCTGGCTCTGAAACCTGCTCCGGCTCTGGCTCAAGGGCTAGGCTATAAACCTTTCCCTGAGGTCCCTTCTGCTGCTGCAGATGCTGCCCAAACCTCTGCTGCTGAGTCGGAAGTGGTCCTCTAGTCTTCGCTACTGGGCACTCTCGAAGCTGATGGGTGGGAGACCCACAAGCCAAACACTGACCCAACCTCTTCCTGCAGATGAGAGAGTCATGGCTTGGCCTCTTGCAGTATACACAAAAAGCTTCCTTCGGCTGCTGTTGCTGATGTCGGGGTCCCCGGGCTCTAACTGGCGGGGTCTGATGATGTGATGTAGGGGGACGGTAAGTCTACTGGGGCGGCTTCGGTGCTCTCTGCTGGAAAGCCTGACGCTTGGACGGTCCCTCGAGGTGTACAGAAGTCAGCCTCTTGCTAGACAGAAGACGCTCCTCAATGCTCCGGGCCAACTCTAGGCTCTAGTAGTAGTCAGTCGTACCGTTCGCCATTCTAAGAATGCCAATGTCTGGAACTAGACCATGGCAAAACCTACGGGTCATCTCCTCTGGATCTGTGACCAGACTAGGAGCGAAACGGCTCAGGCGACTAAACTCTGCCGCATACTCATCAACAGAATGGTTCCCCTGCTGGATGTTCTGGAATCGTAGCCCCATAGCTACTCTAGCAGTGGTTGAGAAGAATTTCTTCTTGAACTGGGTCTTGAACTGATCCCAAGTGGCTCTCCCTCTCGTAAACAAAGGCTCATTCCGGAACCAGACTCCTGCCAAGTCTATCAGCAGAAATCCCGCTGCCTCGACCTGGAGGTCACCCGGCATCCTGACTCCTAGGAGCTTCCTCTCTACCGAATCTAGCCAGTCATCTGCTACTACTATGCCCTCAGTCCCTGAGAACTCCTTGGGATTCAGACCCATGAAGTCCTTGATCGTCCCCGCTCTCTGCCGTGGCTCTACAGGTGGTGGGACCACGGGACATTCCTCAGAATGCTCCATACTCTGGCGGAGTAGGGCAGTCTGCTCCCGATGGGTTGTTAGGAACCCCTGGATCATAGTGAGCAGCTGGTTCCCGTCGAGTGTGACGGAAGCCTGGGTAGGTATGATGATAGGGGGTGGTGGAAGTATCGGGGTCTGCTGGGACTGGGATGTGGAAGGTGGTGGAGGCATCTGGGTCTGTGGATCTGTGGAGTGGGGGAGTGTGGTAGGTGGAGGTGGGGGTGTATCAGTCAACTGGTCAGCTGACTGGATAGGGAGTGCGCCATTCTCAGGTGTGACATACTGGGATGAACGAGTAAGCTAAACACCATCTAATTACAATAAAAAAGGACTTATGAGGACTTGTTTAGAGTAAGCAATCATAGGCAAGAAAATCTAACTATAATAGCAAGCATGTGATATTTTCCTATGTTGCAATCCTAGCATTCCTCTAAGTGTTCTAAGCGTCATTCCTAATGTTGTCTAATTACCTTAAGTTCCTAATTGCAGGCATGCTTGGTACAATAACGTAACCAAATAATTTAGTCAGGACCTGCATGGACCACCACTAAAAACATGTCACGACCCGCTACCCAAATTGTTGGGCCAGGCCGAGTCATGTCCAGCCTACGCTTGAGATAAAATGTAGTAAGCTGTTCTAAAGACAACAGGATAAGACTAAATGTGCTAACAATTCTATAAGTGAATAAAAGTCATAAATGCTCCAAACATAAAAGTCGTCTCATATATAGAAATAAGTCCAAAGTACAAGTGATCTGAAATGTAAAACTGGATACATGTCCAGTTACAAAATATGTAGCCTAATATATGACTACACTAAATATCCCAAACAGCTAAGCAAACTAGACGAGTCTCCCCGCAGGAACATCCTCGTATGGCAAATCCGGGTCCTCGGCAGTATCTCCATAATATGAGTCGCAGAGTAACTCCTCCTCAGTAAGGACACCTACAACGTTATCCTGTCAGGACGGGAGCAAGTACTGATTCTAGCAAACTAAATATACGAAGCATGAACAAGAATGTAATAAACTGGAATCATGGCATATCATGATTTAATTGGTTATTTTATAAATAACCACATGTAGTTTAAAAGTTTAAAACTATAGCATGTACGTGAATCGATCAATAGGTGAACAGGATGTACTGTGGTACATATCAAGTTTTCTGGTATGCACATACGTACATGAACGGCATCGGTGTATATCTATACACAAATGCGATATCAGAACATACGGCAAGGTCACATATAGAATGTCACCGAGCGCGGTAAATACATACGGAGAAGGGGGTCACGTTCACGTACAATACTAACAGTTTCTCCTTAACCCGTTATTTAAACATGTGAGAGATATGAGATACTGTATAAACATGGTGGAGACTAAAAGTAATACAACATGTAAAGTTCTAACTTGCTACCTCAAGGATCAGCATTTAACATGGTGGGTAAATCACAGTTTATTGTTATAGCAGTATGTAAAGTTTGTAGAAAGTACTTGCCTCTAGCAAAGCAAAGCAAAGCAAAACAAGCTGCAATAAAAGTGCTATGGATGTCCGGTAACTCGTCACTGTAGAAATAAATGCAATAACTTAGTTTTTACACTAAGCTAAAACGCTAAGACACTTATTGGTGCAACACGACTTGTGACTGGGCACCTAGCCAAAATGATAATTTTAGCATAGGAGACCAATGTGGGGTGACACACTACTATAACTAACTTTCTAGGGTTTTTACACTAGTGAGGGGTGAGGTTCAACACAGCTAAAACTCAAAATAACACAAAAAGTTACAAGCCGTAATTAATCAATAAATAAATCAAATGATCATTGTGTTTTAACAATTTTTGAGATAGACAAAAAGCTTATTTTTACTTAAAATAAAGTACCAAAATGATCTTTGCTAATTTTAGAAATTTATTATAATTTTTCTGGAATTTATTAACCAATACAAGTATTTTATAAAAATCAGTTTTCCTAAGTATACAGAAAATAAGTTTTGGTTTCATATGCCAAATTAGTGGCAAAATAGTAAATTAAATACTATAAAAATTATACTAAATTAGCTAAATTAACATAGTATCTAAATACTATTTTTCCAGAATTTTAATAGTACTTTAATTATTTTTAGAAAATCAAAAACAGCATTGCACACAATTAAAATTAAATAATTAATTATCTGCGTATTTTGTCCATGTACATAATTTGAACCAAAGTTCAAATACAGGACCCAAGACCATGAATCAAGTCCAATATGACCTGTACAGGTTTTGAATGTGTGAAAATACATTTGGGCCCAAAAATCCATGCTAGGCTTGGACACCAAATGGTTGCAGTAATTTAAATATACAAAAATACAAATTGGTAAAAGTGCAAATTAAATATTAATATTATAATAAGGTAAAATTATACCTAAAGAATATATACATACCTATGTAAAAAGTACATATATATATGCATAAGGAAATACTTAATTTATAAAGTATATATATATATACAAATATATATATATATATATATATATATCTATATATATATATATATATATATATTATATATATATATATATATATATATATATATATATATATATATATATATTATATATATATATTATTATATATTATATATATACTTTATAATTAAGTGTTTCCTTAATATAATATATAATATATATATATATATATATATATATATATATATATATATATATATATATAAGGAAACACTTAATTATAAAGTATATATAATAATATATATACACATGAAATATATACATATATATACATATACATACATATACATTATAATAAAGTACTAAATATAACGTGTGTATATATATATATATATATATATATATATATATATATATATATATATATATATATATATATATATATATATATATATATATATATATATATATATATATATATACAGACAGAACATATATATATATAATACAGTATAATAATACATATATATATATATACAAATATATGTATATACATATATAAAAAAAATATGTATATACATATATATATATATAAATATATATATATAACAGAAAAGAAAAGAAAAAAGAAAAGAAAAAGAAAAGAAAAAGAAAAAGAAACAGCAGTAAGGGGGCTCGAACCCGAGCCAGAGCGCGCGGGGGGGGGGGGGGGGGGAAGGGGGGTTTAGGCTAGTTCGGGCTGGCCAGGGGGTCAGCCCAACGGTTGTGTTAGGATTAGGATTTAGTTTAATGTTATTTAGGTTTTAAGCGTTTAAATAATAAAAAAATATAAACACAGTCCTGTGTCCTGACAGTTATGGACACAGGTGTCTCGTGTCAACTCAGCACGACACGCACGATTTGATTCGGCCGTGTCCAAGCTTACCCAAGGATCACCCGCGTCCTGACGAGTCACCCATGTGAATTCGAGACACAAAAAGACACGAAAACAAACTGACACGTACGTGTCCGACTTCTCAGAGGGGTTTCAAGAGCTGTGGACGGCGGAGGAGGCGCCGTGGTCGGGGCGCTCCGGTGGCGCTGCGGTCGTCTCGCCGCGGCGCGTCGAATGGCGGTGGTGGCGATCGACGACGACGGTCGGTGAGGCGGTGGTAGGGTGTTGCCGTGTCACGCCCAGTACCGAAATACGGAGACGGACTAGGCCAGCTACTCCATACGAGGTATATATAAACGTCATACGGCGATCGTGGCTGTCAAGAGACAAGGGGGTGCATGCTACAATCAAGTCTCCTATGGTCTCACAGAGCATCTAGGTCTCAATCAATCAAACAAGAAGCAGCAAATAATGATCATATAAGATAAAGCAGTAAGGCGTCCCCGACGCATCATCAAAATGATCATGGGGATCTAGCTTTATAAGTTAGCTAGCCCAGAGAGTCATAGGTACATAATTGTTTTCAGCTGCAGTCTGATTTAATTACAAATTATGCAAGACAAAATATCCAGATTAGTCGGCTAACAGGTGCCGGTAGCTAAACGCCAGAACATAAGTAAAGATACTAGAGTGGTGAAGAAAAACCCACTCGAGTCCCCCGCCAGCCATGCTCCTAGTATGCACCATTGACGTCGGAGAGGAAGTTTGGATCCTCAGGCGCTGCTACGAGATCTGGCCAAACAAAACCAGCGGGGTCAGCCCCGAATAGCAAGTACCACAAGGAAGCACAAAAGTGTGAGATAAAACCCAAGCAAATAATAATAATAATACTAGTAATAATAAAAGCTTCCGGTCGTAACCTCAGTCCACAGCCTGTCCTAGCACGATAGCCCAACCCAACAACCAAACAAGGACATGGGTTGGACCACGCACCATGACAGTCCATGTCCCTTGGCTACTAACGGAAGGTATAAGGCACAGTCAAGTCATTTTTCAAGCGGCCATTCATTCATGCGGCTTTCTATATTTGGCGGAGTTATCCCCGCGATAATGATTAAAAGGAATCCTCAGATCGTGTCAACCCAGCAGGGCTAGCCAAACCATAAGACATATAGCACATTGATTATGCACCGGTCCCCCGGAGGGCTACCGCGCTAAAACATATAACACATAGCTCGTAGGAGTCGGATATAGCCATCCGCTATAGGCGAGTGAAACCATATCCGTGGTGGCCAACCCGACACGTCAGGACTGGTCCTGGGGTGGCTAGTATGGCACGATCTCGGGATTCTTTCCACCCAATGCATCTACCAAGTTAGTTGCCTAGTTAATCCCTAGGTTATTCTCGGAGTTCACATGTCGTGGTCACATGCTCACTCTCCTATATGTCGTACATTGTACGAGTACCCCAAGAAGTGATCCTTACGGGCTCATAGAGTCATACGTATGTACCCCCTTCTTGGTGTAATGCGACACACAACAATGCCACGTCATTGCTACTGACCAATTGCTATGTAAATGCTGGACTCTTGGAGGTACTGACAGGTATCACATAGGAACACTTAGCACATAGGATAGCACATCGATGCTCACATAGATTGTACCTTAGTACACACATAGGGTTATCCAGCATACGCATAGGAGTTAGATCAGGAATGAGGACCAAAACACAAGAGGAAAATAGAACAAGAAGGTACTATGCACTTAGGGTGTGAAGAGCTCGCTAGTCATGAAGATTTTTGAAGCCAAGACAAAGATCTACAACTTTCATGTTGGGAGTTAGGAGAAATTCTGGCCACAATTCAGCCAAATAGGACTTAAAATAGCCAAAAACAGCCAAAATAGGCACTATGCGGCACTATTCAGCACTATGCGGCACTATGCAGCATTCTTATGCGGCTCGACACTATACGACACTATGCAGCATTCTCATGCGGCTCGGCACTATGCGGTACTATGCAGCATTCTTATGCGGCTCGGCACTATGCGGCACTATGCAGCATCCTCATGCGGCTCGGTACTATGCGGCACTATGCGGCACTATGCAGCATTCTTATGCGGCTTGGCACTATACGACACTATGCAGCATCCTCATGCGGCTCGGCACTATGCGGCACTATGCGACACTATGCAGCATTCTTATGCGGTTCGGCACTATGCGGCACTATGCAGCATCCTCATACGGCTCGGCACTATGCGGCACTATGCAGCATTCTTATGCGGCTCGGCACTATGCGGTACTATGCAGCATCCTCATGCGGCTCGGCACTATGCGGCACTATGCGGCACTATACAGCATTCTTATGCGGCTCGGCACTATGCGGCACTATGCAGCATCCTCATGCGGCTCGGCACTATGCGGCACTATGCGGCACTATGCGACATTCTTATGCGGCTCGGCACTATGCGGCACTATGCGGTACTATGCAGCATTCTTATGCGGCTCGGCACTATGCGGTACTATGCAGCATCCTCATGCGGCTCGGCACTATGCGGCACTATGCGGCACTATGCAGCATTCTTATGTGGCTCGGCACTATGCGGCACTATGCAGCATCCTCATGCGGCTCGGCACTATGCGGCACTATGCGGTACTATGCAGCATTCTTATGCGGCTCGGTACTATGCGGCACTATGCAGCATCCTCATGCGGCTCGGCACTATGCAGCACTATGCAGCATTCTTATGCGGCTCGGCACTATGCGGCACTATGCGGCGGCACTATTCATCGTCCCTGCCAAAACCAGGACTGATGACATAGAAAATATCCAAATATTGTTTTGGCCATAACTTCCTCAAAACAAGTCAAAATCTAACTTTTCTAAGGTCAAAATTGTGTAGAATCAAATTTCCTACAACCTATGACCATTAGTTTTCGAAAATAACCAAGTTTGGTAGATCAAAACCATGTAAATACATAAAATCCTAGTTTTAGAAACTTAGATCTACACCAAACTAGCCATTAAAATCAAAAACTCCAAGAACTAAACTTGTAGAGAATGAAGAGAAGAACAATATAGACAAATAATATCAAAGGAAAAATCTAAAATAAAAAATGCACAAATCTCTACTTTTGAGCAAGTTGTACTTGCCTAAGGATGGTGGTTGAGGAAAATAAATGGAGGAGTGAATGAGGAGAGAGAGTGAGGAAGAGAATATAAATAGGGGTTAGGTTGGATTAAGAAAACCCTAACCTCTAAACATGTTCCAACCATTCCACTAATGACATGCTTAAAACTACATGCAACCATTAAATAATAATAAATAGAATTATGCAGATGCTAAATACGGGATACCATGTACAGAATTCATGAAAGAATACGTCTATTGGGATCGGGGAGTGACATGCCGGAACTAGGGTTTAGAGCTTAGGGTTTGGGGAAGAACGGCTGTGGTCGGTGGTGATGGGTCGGTGAGAGTGGTGGCTGGGTGAGAGGGGAGTGAGGGGGTTTAAGTAAAGGGTTGAGGCGGTCGGGGGGCAGCTGGAAAGGGCGGAGGCAAGCCGTGCTGGCGGTCGTCGGTCAGCGAAGTGGGTGAGGGGAGAGAGAGTGTGGTCGTGGGGGGGGGGGGGGGGGGAGGGAGGGGGGGTGTTTGGGTAGGTTAGCAATTAGGCCCCCCTAGTTTTAGAAAATTGCACAGAGGCCCCAACAGTAGCTAAATACAAAATAGAATTTGCATTCCGCATTTTAAAACATATCACTAATTGCATACTGATATAAAAACAAATCTAAAAATTATAGAATGATAATAAAATAATTTAGAAAATTGTAAATTAATATTTTAACATATAAAACTCATTTAAAAATCATTTTAAAAATTCTAGAAAAATTCCTAAAAATCCTAATAATCATTTTAAGGCTAAAAATGACATTAATAATTAATTAACACCAATTAAAATAAAATTTGAAAAACAGGGGCTTACAATTATTACATTCTAATACTTAATTTATACTAACAAAGATTTGTGAATATGATTAGGACTTAATTTAGCAATTAAGCATAACTAAACCATAATGTAATCATTAACAATAGGAATTAAAACAGTGATACACTCACTGATACTCTAAGTATCAGTCAACTGAACATTCAAACCCACATTCGATTTCCCAACCATTTTAGCAATTCAAGAAGAACACGAAGTAGATAATAATTTGTGGTTATTAGCAGGTGATACACAAACAAAATGGTGTCCTAAAACAGGACACACGAGTGTCCAAACCATCTCACACGCACGCACAAGCCTGGCACGAGCTCGCACGACCAGTGCACGTGTCCGCACGTACCCGACATGCATCCTTAGGACACGAAACCTCGGGGGTGTCATGAAAGACACTGCCCCTTGCTTCACGACCAGTGCACGTGTCCGCATGTACCCGACACGCATCCTTAGGACACGAAACCTCGGACCATGTACCACCCTGCGAATCGTGTTCTTCGACAGTTTGGCCTCGTACAAATTATTCTAGATGCATCCGCCATATAAACCAGAGCAACAGTGGACGGCTTTCTAGAATTCAACATTTTCTCCATGAATGGGCTACGAGATTCGATCGATATAATATATTGAACATGTCACGCCACGTTCAATCCGCTGAAGAAAAACTCTTTGGAAACATTTGGGTAGAAAATAGCGAAATTTATTTTCATGTTCAATATGTAAAATATAAATCATATTTCTGTTTGTCATTTGAGTACATCTTTGTTTATCAACTTGAAAATTTATCTTAAAAAAATTAAAACCAGGTGTCATCAACTTGAATGCATCAATTACTACATAGGTTGACTAGTACATTTTCTTCGGTTGTGTCCAACTCCATCACAGTAACTGCAACACAAATCTCTTGTAGATTCATTGGTTGATGGGATGCACTTCTTCTTCGGTCTTCCAGCTTTGCGCCTAACATCTGGTAGTCCAATTGGTCCTCGCGTCAGAGTAGCTTCAAGCTCGTACGGCACTGAAATTGGTTTCATATGCGACATATGCATACTTTTCAACTTGTCAATAGAAAATATTGAAGAATAAAAAATTCTAATACTGTAATTGGAAGACTTACAGGCATAACATGCATGTATACATGGCATAAGTGTATGAAACTACCTTAAACATGAACAATAGCTCTCGTTCAAGCGTACTACATATGTTCTGCTTGTTTTACAATCTAACATTTCAAATAAGAAACTATAAATACGTAATATTTGCAAATAATGTTTTTGTCTATTTATACTTGCCATTGTTTCATCATTCTCGGACAAAATTTTATTTCTAGGTTTTGAGCATGGAGTCTATTCTTCTCTTGAAGCGTTATAATCTTTGCTTTAATGCCATCAAGTAGCGTTGTTATCGGTTTATCACGTAGATTCTTAACCCAGTTATTGAAACATTCTGCAAGATTAAAAGTGTGAATATCTAATCTAGCACGAGAAGAATAAGCAGCTTCCAGTGTTCAAAACTACAATTTTCATCATTCACCCCAACAAGCCAGTTAAACATGTCAATGTTTTCGGCTTTAATGATTCAAATCTATAATCAGCATCCGTTTTGTTGTACGATCTAGCAAGAGAGTCTAACATTCGATAAAATTTTGTAATCCTGGTGACATATTTTAAATTCTGTTTAAAATATTGAATACAAAAAAAGTGTGGTGATTCTGGAAAAATAACACGCATAGCATTTATCAGTCCCTTTTGCTTATCAGATATAAATTAAAATCTACTCCAATCATTTAAATATCTTTCGAAAGTAATTCTTAAACTATTTAAAAATCATGTCCATGAATCGGTATTCTCACCTTCAGCAATATCATAAGCAATTGGATATAACTGATAGTTAGGATCATGAGCACAAACGATAAATAATATACCTTGGTATCTAGTTGAAAGAAATATAGCATCAATACTAATAACTGGTAAACAACCTCCTAAAAAACCATCCATACATGCTTTGAAACAAATAAAAATTCTTTCAAAACCATTATTTTCAGTTGTTTTTATATAGACTCTGCTGCCTGGATTTGTTTCCATAATTCTTAAATCATACTCTTCAAGACTAGTATAGGCATCGGCTTAACTACCATTTATTTCAGCTAATGGCATCTCTCGAGCTCTCCAAGCTTTGACATAAGAAATTTCTACCCGATGTTCTCTACGGATATCATTTACTACTTGTGATGGACTGTAGGACTGATTATCCCAAATTATATAAATAATCTTATTTTTAATCCACTTAGCAGTAGATAATGGATGGCATCCTGTTATTAGTCCACTTAAACAAGAATGTCGATTTTTTAATGTACTAATAAAAATATTTCTCCTGTGCCAAGGCGTCTAGCATATACTCTCCAATTACAAGTTGTTTGATCAGAAGTATAAATAATTTTCCTAGAATTGTTCATACCACTAGTTGAACATGTAAAGTTGCGTTCAATTGCTATGTTACTTATGAAATTTCTAAACTCAAGCCGGGTAGCAAATTGTTGTCCGACAAATAATTCACGAGTGGTACCATTACTAACAGTATCATTAAAATCATCATCTATATTTTTAATTAAATCATCACTATTTTCAATAGTTTGAAAATCGTCAAAATCATCATTACTAGCTAGATCTACTGCTTGTTTTTCTTCATGAGCTGGAAGTTGTCGAGAAGAAATAGCACCCACTTGATAATTAGAAACACGTGGACGTGAAAAATTTCAAGTGGTGGTGCAACTTAAGTAACAAAAATACTTATAAACGGCGATTGCAAATTAACTCCGAGAACAAAATTCTATGCTTGATCAAAATCTATTAACAAATAATGAGAAACGAAAACATGTTTTAATATAAATTCATATCGAATAGAAAAATAGTTAATAATCAGAATGCGTAGACTATCTAATGTACTACGATCGGTTAAAAGAAGTCGCGTAAAATTTCCTTCGTATGATAGTCCATTTACTGCACCTCCATGTGAGCACAATATTTTTAGGCTCTGATCCATATCGAAAAAAAATGTAGAACTTCTAATCTGTAGAAAATATTGAAGAATGTAGAGTGAAGAAGAATAGAAAGTGTGAAGTGGGAATCAAACTCTCTTACATCCACCGTTTATATAGATTCACTCTCAAACGGATAGAAATATGACCGTTGTAAAAAAAAACGAACGTTCGATTTTTTGATGACATCTTAAATGTCGTCTAATAGCCAAAATAGGGAGAAAAAGTGGGACGACAAGACAAATGGTGCCGAAAAGTCGAGAAGAGAGTGTGGCGACATGATGGCACCAGGGGGGCGCTTGGCGCCATCACAAATGTCGCACAGGAGTGTTGGGTTGTCCGACGACATCTCTAATGCCGTTTTATCCTTTCATTTGTTATTTCTCTAAAGTTACCATCTTTTTTGTAAATACACTAAAATTTAACCCTCTTTGTAAAATTATCTGTAAAAAAGACTAAGATATCTTTCAATATTTGATCCGAGATTTTGACTGTTTTATTTTAAAAAACTAACGAATCTCTTAGAGCATCATTAGTAAGGCTGATCCCATTTCTAGATTCTAGATTTAGAATGTAGGAGCTTATTTTGTAGAATAGTAAGTTTCATCCTTAGTCCCAATTTTTACAATTTCGGTCTCATCCCACCCATAGGTGCTAAGGGTTGGGCCTCCCAATTTCTAGATTCTAGATTGTAGGAACTCGTTTTGTAGAATAGTAAGTCCCAATTTGGAGACCAACTTTCTAGATTCTAGACTTTATATTATTTTTTTCCTACATCAATTTTTGACCACACAATCTATGGGACCGGAGCTCACTTTATCATTTCCTACTATTCTCATACAAATCCAACCCATTCTACATTTATCTTTTTTTTTTTAAATTTTGGGTCCCAAATTGTATTTGAGAGTCCCAACTACTAATGATGCTCTTACTGTTTTTTTTATTAGTGAGAATATATACTAGTTTTTATGTTTTGGATGAAAGTATTTGCTAAAATATTTTTTTATATTATCCCCTCAATATAATATCAGGCTTGGCAGGCAATAAACTTCCTTCTCTGTCTTGGTTCCTTTGCTTTCTTTGAGTACCTGGACTGTATCCTGCTCTAGGGAAGAAGAGCTCAGTCAGGGTAAATTCTTGACACCAATTAACTTTTCTTTTCTCCAAAATTTCCTTTTTCTTTGGCCCAAAAAACACACAACACACACACGCTCAAGTTTACACTTCGCTTGACAAATCTAATTTATCAACTTTTCATTTAGGAATTTGCAATATTTAAGTAGAAATCAAACCTGCATATGGATTTTTCTTCCAATTGTATCCTTACACATCTATGTAGCAGTTGATCTATACATAGATATAGTTCACATCTATTATTCCAAGAATTCATATGTGCGTTCATACTTCAGTCTATTCCCATAAAATTGGAAGGAAAAAAAAAAGTACATGCTTATTGTTATTGCTCATGTTCACAGTTCCACTCCACTGGCATGGAGAAGCTGAAGCTCCTTTCTACTGGGACCAACCCCCAAACTGTGAAAGAGAGTTACGTGCTTCCTCCGGAGCTAAGACCCGGAAATCTCAAGAACTCGTGCAAACCCATCCCTGTGATAGACCTCGGTGGCGGCGGCGGCAGCAGCGGCGACGCTGACGAGAGTATCATAAACCAAATCTACGACGCCGGCAGAGGGTTCGGCTGCTTCCAGGTCCTTCCCCCACCGATATCTCGGCCTTGTTCATGTGAGTTCATTTCGCTATCAACGGCTGATAGTGCTGGGGACTGCGACGCAGGTGGTGAACCATGGCATCCCGGAGGGGCTGCTTGACGAAATTAGGCGCTGTGCTGAAGGTTTCTTCGGGCTGCCTGTCGAAGACAAGGCGGGATACTGCTCGGACGACCCGAACCGGCTCCCGATACTCTCGACGGGGGCGGCCGTCTACCGCAGCAGCGGGAAGTCCTACTGGAGGGACTTCCTCAGGCTCAGTTGCTACCCTGTGGAGGAATTCATGCATCTGTATCCGGAAAAGCCGCCGGAGTTCAGGTATCCCAACTTACGCACTGACATTCGGAGTAGTTATGGTCTCATTTGGTACAGTGTAATGTAATCGTAATCACAATATAATCAAATGGAAAAAATAATTTTTTTTTTTTCCATTTGATTACATTATAATTAGGGAATGTTAAAGGTCACCCCTTTTTTACTAAGAGCAACCCATCTACTAAGGACAATCATGTCTTTGTATTTTTTTTTACTAAGAGCAACCTAAAGTTCACAAGTTTAATAAGGGCCACAAAGAGGACTTTGGAGGAGGACTGCTGTCCTGTCTTCACGCTGTGGCTGGGGGCTTTGGATTTGGGGTCGGCCGACGGGCTCGTGCTCGCGCGGAGGAACTGCTCCGGGGAGGAGCTCGACGGACGGAGAGGCACGCGGTGGAGGGGTTGGGGTCGCCGGAGACCCGGGTCGCATGGCTCGCAGACGTCGTAGAGGAGAGCTCGAGGAGGCGGAGGAGGAGTTACACTGACCGCCGCAGCCCTCCTTCCCCCCGCCGCACCCCCCCCCCCCCTCCGCCTCCCTCCTCCGCCACAGCCCCACCTCCGACTCCCTCCCTCCCCCCCCCCCCCCCCCCCCTCCTCCGCCTCCCTCCCCCAGCCACAGCCACAGCTCCGCCTCCCTCCCACCGCCGCAGCCCCCCTAGCTCCCCTCCCTTGCCGGTGAGACCCCCTTTCGTTCGTTCAACAAAAAGAAGAAAGAAGAGCAACCGTGGATCGTTCGCAGGAAAGGCGGACTGCAGGCCTTGCCTGCAGTCATGTCTTCACTTTGGACTGCAGGTAAGCTCTGCAGTCACTATAGGTAAAAAAATAAAAAAATTAAAAGATTGTCAATCGAGGACTGCAGGCATGCCCTGCAATCCTCGATTGACAGGAGCGGGATGGCCCTTAGTGTTTTCAAAATGGCAAACTTGTAATTTTTTTTAAAGTTTTAAGTTTGTGACCCTTAGTAAAAAGGGGGTGGCCTTTAACATTTGCCTATAATTACGATTATATTACAGTGTACCAAACGATGTACCAAACGAGGTCGATGAGCGTCTACTTGGCAATGGTATTTTTGAGCCGATCGTTTACGAAGTGTTTACAAAAATATTGCTTAATAACTTTTTTAGGTGTTGATTTTGATCGGCTCAAAAATTAGTACAATATAATTTTGGATGCATTTATAAATATCCTAAATCGAGATGTTTTGAGATATTTTTTTTCATTTATATCATTATCAAAAAAATATAACTACTAACTACTAATAGCCTACCATATTTGTTCTTCCTCGTCTTTGTTTCTATTGAGTTCTCATGCTACTTCCTCTAAAATGTGAGTTTTTTTTTTAAAATTTTGCAATCCATATGATGTGTTAGTGGATGATTGTATAAATTTTTAAGGTCCATTTGATTGGTAGTGAAACCTTTTCTCTCAACATATAAGATCTACTATTTTTCAAACTATTTTATGCCAGCAAGTTATATGAGTGTATAAGTTATTGTTTTGGAAGCGCAGTGATGTAATTTTTCTTTGATAGTCTATTGTATTAAAAAACTTTCAGAACGGTTCGTTAACGAATTATTGGTTTAAAAATGTTCAGACACCGGGTCCATTTTAACACTCCAGTACTTTAAAAATATCTCGTAACGGCTACCCCCAACAATTGTCAAGCCGATTCTGAATAAGAATTGAGTTTTCAATCTTCTGCAGGGACGCCATTACGGGATACACGGTGGAGACCAGAGCGCTCGCGACGAGGATCCTACGGATGATCGGCAAGGGGCTAGGGCTCGACGAGAATCACTTCGAAGGAGCTCTGGAAGGCGGTCAGATCAGAATGCTAGTTAATCACTACCCACCTTGTCCGGACCCAAGCTTGACTCTGGGCTTGCCCAGGCATGCTGATTCGAGCATCCTCACCCTTCTTCTGCAGCGAGATGTCAGGGGGCTGCAGGTTCTTCACGGCGGATCGGAGTGGGTCGAAGTCGAGCCGCTTCCCAATGCGATCATCGTGATCTGTGGACTCCCATTGGAGGTACGTTTAGGTCTTGATATTGTCCAGAAAAGGATTTTTTTTTTTTTTTTTTTTGGGTCTAGTCCTATAACTTGGCTAACCGTCAAAAGTTAGGGACATAACTACAAATTTTGAATAGTATTGGAGACCCTAATACTAAAGAAAAATATGTGAGGGTTCTGTGTGACTTGGGTTATATAGTTTTGCAAGATGGATGTTTTCTGACTTGATTTATTCAGTTTTGTCGTACCAATCGAGAATGAGACTTGTGACATTATTGTTTGCTTTTATCCTGGTCTCAACACCCACACAACCATCCGGAACTCTTGAGTTGTAAGCATTTAATAATGCGACCGGGACGGGAGACATCTGACGATACACCGTACCCACGAAAAGTCGTTCTGATCGAAATTGCCGTCAGGAGGATTGTGTGGTTGTTGAGACCAATATAGAAGCAAATAACAGTGTCAAAAGTCTCATTCTCGATTGGTCTTGACAAAATTAAATAATTCAAGTCGCACAACTCGCAAAACTAAATAATATGTCACAAAATTCTCATATATTTCGGTTTAGTAGCCCAAGCCATATTAACCCTTACATATTTTCGTTTAGTTTTAGGATCTCGTATAATATTCAAAATTTACTTTCCCATTCTGGATGGTCAACCAAGCCAACTGTTACGACGAAACGGGAACCTATTATGGATAATAAAGACATATAAACGTAATTTTTTAATACTATACGAAATTCTAAAACTAAGAGTAATGTTATTCGTACCTCCAAATTATCCCTCCAAACTATCCCTCCTTATGTGGCAGCTGACGTGGAATGTTAAATAATATTATGAGTCATATGACGTGGCAAATCTTAACCAAATTTTTTTTTTACCAATTTTGTTTCATGTTAATTTTAATTTTAATTTTGTCATGTCAACTGCCACATCAACATGCCAATTGTGGAGGGATAATTTGGAGGGACAAATAACATTATTCTAAAACTAAATAACCCTTTTAAATTCTTAGAGCATCATTAGTAGTTGGGACTCTCAAATGTAATTTGGGGTCCACAATTTCAAAAATAAAGGTAAATGTAGAATGAGTTGGATTTCTATAAGAATAGTATGAAATGATAAAGTGAGCTCCGGTGCCAAAGGTCAAAAATTTGATGTGGGAAAAAATATGTAAAGTTTAGAATCTAGAAATTTGGACTCCAAATTAAGGCTTACTATTCTACAAAATAAGTTCCTACAATCTAGAATCTAGAAATTGGGAGGCTCATCCCTTAGCACGTATGGGTAGGATAAAACCGAAATGGTAGAAATTGAAATTAAAGATGGGCTCATAAATCTAGAAAATTGGATGAGCCTTACTAACGAAGCTCTTAGCAGACTTGTACAAACACTTGAAGATTTTGCTTCCATTGTCGCAGTTTTTTACCAACGGATTGGTAAGGGCCGCGGAGCATCAAGTCGTGACTAACGCGTCTACAACCAGGACGACAATCAACATGTTCGTGACACCGAGAAGAGAGTGTCTGGTCGCTCCCTCGGAGTCATTGATCACCGACGGAACGCCTCGAAGCTACAGATCCTTCAGTTACGCAGAGTTCACTGAAGCTCATGCTGCTGCGGAGCATGACAGGAGAAAGACGTTGGATGCCTTTGCAATCAAACGTTGATGAAGAACAGAAAGTGAATGTTGTTGCAGTTTTCGCGGAAGCATACGCTAGAAAGATAGTCCCATATTGAAAAATGTGCCGGCGAGCATATATTTACTAGTTTTTTATTCTGTCGCCTTATTTTTCAGTTCATAGTCGTGTCAGTTTGTAATTTCCAGCTTGTATTTTTTTTTTCCGTTTTTCTAGTAATTGGTACGTTATTGTGTAAAGCAAAAAAATGTATTCCGTTATAATAATAATAATGTGGGGATGTGTTAAAATACACTAGTAAATACAAGTGACGTATAATAACGTATAATAAGAATATTATTCTATTATAATCACATATTTTTTCTAACTTATGTGGTTAAGGTGTGAGGTATTATTTTTGTTTGGTCGAGTTCAATTTTCCATGTTGAATATATATAACAAATTTTAAAAAAAATTAATTTTTTTTACATAATTTATTATTTTAAAAATAAAATGGACCATGATATACATACGACTTAGACAGTTCACTTTTGAACCGTTTTGAAGCCTTATTATAAAAGGCAGCATAGCAACTTAGCAATCTGTTCTGTTACTTATGTGTTTGGTAATAGCATGCATTCTATCCTGTCATGAGGAGTTTTCATGCAGGTTTGTTCGTTAGATATTTTGATGAACTTGATCCAAATTTAGTTTTTCTTGAGCACACATTCTTGACTTGATAAAAAAAAACAAACTATCGGTCATCGGTTCGAGCGGCTAGCATTGTACGCTCCCAATGTCACTTCCCGTTCCCAGAATACGTATTTATTTAATAGTTACCATATATTATTCTGTATTTAAATTTCTGTAAATTTATGTTAGTTAATTAATCTGCTCTTTAAATTTTCATGTTAATTTATTTCCTGCAATTTTATTTCTGCACTTTATTTTCTGCTTTTATTCCTGCATTTATTTTCTGCTTTTACTTCTTTGCTTTGCTTGCGGGTTGGCCTTGGATGAACCCATTGGACCCGGCCCAATACTCCCACCTACCACCACCCTTTCATTTAAAGCCCAAAATCATTTCTCTCTCTTCATTACTTCTTTCCATTTCACTTCTTCTTCCTCATAACTCTCCCACCAACCTAGAAGAGATAGGCAAGTGCCAACTTGCTTGATGATGGATCCCCATTATTATTGTTCCATCATCTTCCTCATTTGATTCTAAGTCTCTTTAGTACTTAGCATTTTCAATTTCCATGGCTTATTTGTTGTAGATCTAAGTTTGATACATTTTCGGATTTCTTAGGTTTTGATCTAGTAAACCTTGTTATCTTCAAGTTTCGATGGTTCCATGTTGTAGAGAATTTCGTTCTACCCAATTTTGACCTATGGAAGTCCATATTTGGGCTTGGGATGAAGGATTTATGAAGCTTGGAAGCAATGGCTTCCATGGTTCCCATGGTTCTGTTCTCAGAAAATTCGGAGAAGAAGAACAGTCCCAGCCGCATCAAATCTTCATTCCTCAAGCGCATGGAAATCTTTATTCCCACAGCGCATCAAATCTTCATTCCTCAAGCGCATGAAAATCTTTATTCCCACAGCGCATCAAATCTTCATTCCTCAAGCGCATGGAAATCTTTATTCCCACAGCGCATCAAATCTTCATTCCTCAAGCGCATGAGATTTACTTCCCACAGCGCATCAAATCATCACTTCCTCAGGCGCATGAGTTATTTATTTCCCAATCACTTCCACAGCCAAGGCGCATGAATCTAATTATTTCTCAATCACTTCCTCAGGCGCATGAGTTATTTATTTTCCAATCACTTCCCACAGCCAAGGCGCATGATTTACTTATTTCCCAATCACTTCCCACAGCCAAGGCGCATGATTTATTTATTTCCCAATCACTTCTCACAGCCAAGGCGCATGAGTTTATTTATTTTCCACAGATTCCCTCAGGCGCATGAGTTTATTTATTTTCCACAGCTTCCCTGAGTTTATTTATTTCTCACAGCCACCTTCCTCAGGCGCATGGATTATTTATTTCCCAATCTTATTTCACAGCGCATGATATTTATTTCCCAATCTCATTCCTCAGGCGCATGGATTATTTATTTTCCAATCTTATTTCACAGCGCATGATAATTATTTTCCAATCTCATTCCTCAGGCGCATGGATTATTTATTTCTCAATCTTATTCCAGAGCGCATGATATTTATTTCTCACAGCCGCATTCCCACAGCGCATGAGTTTAATTATTTCCCAATCATTTTCCTCAGGCGCATGATATTATTTATTTCCCAACCTTTCCCACAGCGCATGAGATTCTTTATTTTCCAAACATTCCCACAGTGCATGAGATTTATTTATTCCCCAATCATTTCCCACAGCGCATGAGATTCTTTATTTCCCAACATTATTTATTTTCCAATGTTTATTTTTCCGAATTTGGCATTAATTAACATTGATTGTTATCTTGATTAATTATTGATCATGCGTTCCTAGATGGAACTAAGAGACTGGCTAGTCGTCTTATTGAAATGAATGAATGAGACACGTTCATATTAAGTATGAACTACTATAATCGATTGGCCGATTCCCGAATCTTGACATACAGGCATACATGCAGGCTTCAATTTATTTATTTATTTATTTTACTATAAAAGAAGCATGTGTACTTTATGGTCAAGGCATGATTGTTCCGTGGTTAGTTTGGATTGTTGCATTACGCTATGTAAGACCTACAACCTAACCGCACGGACATCGTTGTAGAGTTGTGCATATCGTACCCCGTACGAAAGTACTCATTCCGAATGACCATGACCCACGGCATGGGATTTCACTCAACGTAGAGACTATTAAGTTAAATAAAATAATGATTGCATGGAGAGAATGGATTCCCGAGTTCTTACATGGCAGTCCTCTTTGGGACTATTAGTGCCCAACAGGCCGGCTGGTTCCCACAGATACTGCAAATCTGCCACACGGACAGGGAGCGGTATCTGCTTATATTATTGTATATTGTATATTGATGACGGGCGTCCCGCTGGGACTCGTCTAATTCATGATTGGCGCAATTGATTGATTGGATAGACTAGCCTTGCTTGTCCATAGTAAGAACTGAGAAATCTTTATTGCATAATTCCAGGATAACTTGGGACTCACAGTAGTAAGCCGTAGGAGTTGGATGGCCGTTTAAGTTGATTTGTTTGTGTATCGTACCTACTCTGTTACCTAACTGAGATGATCAGAACATCAGGACATGACGGGCCAACTTCTGTCCTTGTTTGGTTGGGAGGTTGGTTCGAAGTGTCGTAATGTTATGTGAATCCCAGTAGCAAGCAGAGATCTATTATTATATTCTCTTATTTACTGGTTTAATGCCTCATATCGTGCTTCCTTGCGGTACTTGCTATTAGAGGTCTAACCTCTCTGGTTTTGCATGGCCAGATTTAGAGCCGGTTCCCGAGGACTCAGCTTACTTCCACCTCCAAGATGGTCAATACTAGAGGAATGATCGCAGGAGGACTCGAGTGGGTTCCTTACTTCCCCGCTCGTTTTGTTACTTACTTTATATTTTGCCGTTTGGCACCGACATGTTAGTCGGATCGTCTTGTACTTACTTTTACATAATTGTAACTAAAGTCAGACTGCAGCTGATAACAATTGTGTATATTTTTGCTACATCAGATCTGGCTATGTTTTGTAAAGCCAGATATCAAGAACATTTTGACAGAGCATTTGGGACGCCTTACTGCTTTATCTTACATGTTCTCTATTACTGTTTCTTGTTCGAATGGTTGAGACAATAGATGTGAAGTGACCATAGTGAGACCTTTATGTAGTATGCACCCCCTTGTCTGGTTAGACAGCATTGATCGTATTATACGGTATTCATCTACCCGTAATACGTAGCTGGCTGAGTCATTCCCCCGCTCTCCAGTATTCTGGTTCTGGGGCGTGACAAGGTTTTAGTGGTGGCCCATGCAGGTCTGATTTCAGACTTGTGGGGTGTTTTAATTTATAGGATGTCTCAATCACACATGTTTCCCCTTGATCTCCTGATTCGTATTCTCGATTCTAGCTTGACATTCCGGTATCCTTTGACTTCATTGACCTTCCCTGTCCGACCGTTTGATTATTCTCTTGTCCCTTTTCTTAGGGGCACCTCGTCCGCATCTGTCAGGATTGGGCAACAACAACAAGGGCAGCATGGGCAACCTGACCAGGTTGGTCAGCAACAAGAGCCAGTACAACCTCAAGAGGCTATTCAAGAAGAGGTGATAGTGGAACCAGCAGTTGGACCGCAGTATCCGGAGGTTCCAACACCACCAATAGTTCCACCTACCCCAGTGGAAGTGGACACACCAGCCCTTCTGGAGATCATGAGAGGGATGATGGCTACTCAGCAACATCAGATGTTAGCCCAGCAGCGCATGCACGCTCAGTTACAAGAGCAGAATGTGTTGCTCAACCAAGGGTTGCAGACAGCTTTGGAAAGAGGGGCAAGGCCAGATTCAGGAGCATCAGCCAGGTTTTGCAAGTACAACCCCCGTCGTTTCGAGGGCACGGAGGATGCCATCTCAGCAGATGCATGGCTTAAGGATATTGAGGCTATTCTGACAGCAGCTAAGGTGCCAGCAGAAGAACGTGTGGATCTAGTGAAGCTGTTACTTCAAGATCTCGCACGTGATTGGTGGGAATCAGAGGAGGTAGGCATCAGACGTCCTGTGGCTTGGGACGATTTTACAGCAAGATTCAAGACGAAGTACTATGGAGTTGTGGCGCAATTTGAGCTACAACAGAAGTTTATTAATCTTAGACAGACTGGCAAGACTGTAGATGCTTATGCAGCAGAGTTCTGCAGATTGAGTAGGTTCGCCCCAGAGATGGTAGCAACAGAGAGCCAGAGGGCTATGAGGTTCCAGCAAGGGTTTCATCTTGAGCTCTTGCAATTGATAGAGGGGCACAATTACCAGACTTTTGATGAAGTATTGACGGCAACTCGAAGGCATGAGATAACCATTCAGAGGCTTGCGGCAAGGACTGGAGGTCAGAAGAGATCCCACAGTCAGATTGAAGGAGGAGGGAGAGCAGCACCCCGAACAACAACACCACCCACTGGCATTCGTATCCACGATGTGGCGATACGAGGACCAGTACCACCAAGGCAGCAGCAACAGCATCAGAGGAAGAACCAGCAACCCCCAGCAGGCTGCACTTATTGCGGGAAGGTAGGGCACACTAGAGATGTGTGCCGGACATTGAACGGGCAGTGTTTGATATGTGGAAATCCAGATCATCGGGTTACCACATGTCCCATGAATTCGAGGTCAGGAGGACCAGTACAACAGTTTCCTGCTCTGCCAGCACCAGGGGCAGGACAGTA
The DNA here is from genome assembly GCA_029216955.1 of Iris pallida. NCBI lineage: Eukaryota > Viridiplantae > Streptophyta > Magnoliopsida > Asparagales > Iridaceae > Iris > Iris pallida. The sequence goes on from JANAVB010010799.1 coordinate 4,609,572, forward strand.
TCGAGGACCAGCGGTAGCAGTGAGGCCGTTGGCACAGCGCCCGTTCATGACGCAGGCTCAGATGTTTCGGCAGCAGGGACCGCCGATGCAACAACACCAGCATAGACCACCCCAGCATCACCAAGGTAGGGGCCAGCGACAGCACCAGGCTAGGCCGCAGCATGGGAACCAGCAAGGAGGTCGAGGGCAGGCATTCACTCTGTCCTTGGAAGAGGCATTGGCATCGGAAGATGTTGTGGCAGGTAACATTCTTGTCGCCTCTTATCCCGCAGTAGCATTGTTTGATTCGGGAGCATCACACTCATTTATATCTGCACAATTTGCAACACGGCTAGGAATGGAGTTCGAGGCATTGCCAGGGAGGTTGAATATACTCACTGGTAATGGGCTCGTAGGAGTTAGTAGAGTTATTCTAGAATGTAGCGTTGTAGTTTGCGGGCATTCCTTACCCGCCCGGTTGATAGAATTTCCTGTTGGAAATTTCGACGTTATCTTAGGCATGGACTGGCTGAAAGACAGTCATGCGACAATAGATTGTCGTAGAGGGAGTGTATCTTTTGATATTCCAGGCATGAAGCGGTTCACCTTAGTCAGATCAGTAGCAACTCAACAAGAGCAGGGAGTAGTGACGGCAATGGAAGAAGTTCAAGTTCCGAAGGTAGTTGAAGAATTTTTGGACGTATTTCCCGAAGAACTTCCAGGTCTACCACCAGTTAGAGATATTGAGTTCAGTATAGAATTGGCACCTGGAACTAAACCGATATCAGATCGGGTTTACAGAATGACGGATTCAGAGCAGGCCAAGGTATATCAGCACATAGAGGAACTGAAGGAGAAGAAGTTCATCCAAGCTAGCGTGTCACCATGGGCAGCACCAGTGGTACTTGTAGGAAAGAAGGATGGGTCATCCAGATTATGCATCGATTACAGGAAGCTTAACGCGGCAACAGTGAAGAACAAGTACCCACTACCCAGGATCGACGACTTATTTGATCAGTTGAGCAGGGCCAGAGTTTTCTCCAAGATAGATCTTCGTTCAGGGTATCATCAAGTGAGGGTTCGGAAGGAGGACATTCCCAAGACAGCATTCAGGTCGAAGTATGGGCATTATGAATTCTTAGTAATGTCGTTTGGTTTGACCAATGCTCCAGCAATATTTATGGATTTGATGAACCGTATCTTTATGCCGTACCTGGATCAATTTGTCGTTGTGTTTCTCGACGACATTCTTGTATATTCAACTAGTGAAGAGGAGCATGAAGACCACCTCCGGAAGGTGTTACAAGTTCTGAGAGAGAACCAGTTGTATGCCAAGCTCAGCAAGTGTGAGTTCTGGACGAATCACATTTCATTTTTGGGTCATATCATATCAGGAGCTGGAGTAGCAGTAGATCCCAAGAAGGTAGAAGCAGTAGAGAGTTGGCCAGTACCCAAGACCGTAGCAGATGTACGGAGTTTCTTGGGATTGGCAGGATATTACAGAAGGTTTGTATCAGACTTTACAAGGCTTTCAGCACCCATGACCCGCTTGACACGGAAGGATGTACCATTCGTCTGGTCGGCAGAATGCCAGACATCATTTGAGAATCTGAAGCAGAAGTTGATATCAGCGCCTATTCTTACATTGCCAGTTGGACCCGGAGGTTTTACCGTTTATTGTGATGCGTCAGGTAAAGGACTTGGATGTGTCCTCATGCAACATGGGAAGGTGATAGCGTATGCATCTAGGCAGCTTCGAGACCACGAGAAGAATTACCCAACTCATGATTTGGAGTTGGCGGCAGTAGTATTCGCTTTGAAGCTATGGAGGCATTACTTATATGGTGACCGAGTGGAGATGTACACGGACCACAAAAGTCTGAAGTACATCTTTACTCAGAAGGAACTGAACATGAGGCAGAGAAGATGGTTGGAGTTGATCAAGGATTACGACGTGGAGCTTCAGTATCATCCAGGCAAGGCTAATGTGGTAGCAGACGCTCTTAGCAGGAGAGGCGGCGCATTTATGTTGACAACACAGAAGCACATTTTAGAAGACCTTCAGGAGATGGGCATCGAGGTTATACTTCCTAGTGATGTAGGAGTTCTGGCGAGTCTACAAGTTCAATCCGACTTAGTAGACAGGATCAAGGCAGCTCAGGCACAGGACCCAAGGATTCAGAAGCTTAGGGCAGAATATGAGTCAGGACTCAGGAAGGAGATGAGAATTCATGAAGATGGTACGCTTAGGTTTGGGTCACGTCTATGTGTGCCTAGTGGAGATATCAGACAGGAGATTATGGCAGAAGCTCACAGCTCTCAGTATTCTATTCACCCTGGAGGGACCAAGATGTACCAAGATATCAAGCAGCACTTCTGGTGGAACGGGATGAAGAGGGAGATAGCTAGATTCGTTTTCCGTTGCTTGGTATGTCAGCAAGTGAAGGCAGAGCAGCAGAGGCCAGCTGGATTATTGCAACCGCTTCCTATCCCGGAATGGAAGTGGGAGCATATTACAATGGACTTTGTGACCGGTTTACCGAGATCCCCAAGTGGTAAGGATGCTATTTGGGTAATCGTAGATCGGCTTACGAAGGTGGCACATTTTCTTCCTTTTAGAGTAGGTCAATCTACGGAGAAGTTGGCAGAATTATATATGCAGCAGATAGTCAGACAGCATGGAGTCCCTGTCAGCATTGTGTCAGACAGAGATACCCGTTTTACATCACATTTTTGGAAGAGCTTACATCATAGCCTGGGTACCAAGTTAAGGTTTAGCACGGCTTACCATCCCCAGACAGACGGGCAATCAGAAAGAACAATTCAGACTTTGGAAGACATGTTGCGAGCTTGCACTCTGGATTTTGGAGGATCTTGGGAGAGCCACCTGTACTTAGTCGAGTTCTCGTACAATAACAGTTATCAAGCAAGTATCCAGATGGCGCCATTTGAAGCACTATATGGTAAGAAGTGTAGGTCGCCACTAGCGTGGGACGATATTGGGGAGAGAAAGATGTTAGGTCCGGAGATGATTGTTCAGACAGTGGAAGTGATTAAAGGAATTAGAGAGCGACTTCGAGTTGCGCAGGATCGGCATCGTCATTGGGCAGACCAGCATCGTAGGCCGCTAGAATTTTCTGTTGGGGACCACGTATTCTTGCGGATCTCACCTACCCGTGGGGTCATTAGATTTGGCATTCGCGGAAAGTTGAGTCCCCGATACGTGGGCCCGTTTGTTATCCTTGAGAGGGTAGGCGATGTTGCATATCATTTATCCCTTCCACCTTCGTTACGAGAGGTGCATGACGTATTTCATGTATCTCAGTTGCGAAGGTATGTATCAGACCCAAGCCATGTCCTTGATCATTCTGAGCTGGTTGTTGGTACCAACCTGTCTTACGAGGAACAGCCTGTGTCTATTTTGGACCGAAGAGAGAAGATACTCAAGAACCGAACAATTAACCTTGTCCGGGTTGCTTGGGGTCATCACTCTTTAGGAGAGTCAACGTGGGAACGTGAGGATGATATCCGTTCACGGTATCCGCACCTGTTTGACTCACAAGGTATATTTTCTTCTGTATACCTTGATTGTCTTAACTCCTCATGCTTGTCACCTTATGAGTAGAATTACTTAATATTGTAGATTGATTAGATGTAGATACATTACTTGTTATTATCATTGTAGAATGATTGCTTACTCAATTGTTTATACTTAGATTAGTTTAGCTTCGATATTTCTATCATGCTTAGATCTGAAATTTCGAGGACGGAATTTTTCTAAGGAGGGTAGAGATGTCACTTCCCGTTCCCAGAATACGTATTTATTTAATAGTTACCATGTATTATTCTGTATTTAAATTTCTGTAAATTTATGTTAGTTAATTAATCTGCTCTTTAAATTTTCATGTTAATTTATTTCCTGCAATTTTATTTCTGCACTTTATTTCCTGCTTTTATTCCTGCATTTATTTTCTGCTTTTACCTCTTTGCTTTGCTTGCGGGTTGGCCTTGGATGAACCCATTGGACCCGGCCCAATACTCCCACCTACCACCACCCTTTCATTTAAAGCCCAAAACCATTTCTCTCTCTTCATTACTTCTTTCCATTTCACTTCTTCTTCCTCATAACTCTCCCACCAACCTAGAAGAGATAGGCAAGTGCCAACTTGCTTGATGATGGATCCCCATTATTATTGTTCCATCATCTTCCTCATTTGATTCTAAGTCTCTTTAGTACTTAGCATTTTCAATTTCCATGGCTTATTTGTTGTAGATCTAAGTTTGATACATTTTCAGATTTCTTAGGTTTTGATCTAGTAAACCTTGTTATCTTCAAGTTTCGATGGTTCCATGTTGTAGAGAATTTCGTTCTACCCAATTTTGACCTATAGAAGTCCATATTTGGGCTTGGGATGAAGGATTTATGAAGCTTGGAAGCAATGGCTTCCATGGTTCCCATGGTTCTGTTCTCAGAAAATTCGGAGAAGAAGAACAGTCCCAGCCGCATCAAATCTTCATTCCTCAAGCGCATGGAAATCTTTATTCCCACAGCGCATCAAATCTTCATTCCTCAAGCGCATGGAAATCTTTATTCCCACAGCGCATCAAATCTTCATTCCTCAAGCGCATGGAAATCTTTATTCCCACAGCGCATCAAATCTTCATTCCTCAAGCGCATGAGATTTACTTCCCACAGCGCATCAAATCATCACTTCCTCAGGCGCATGAGTTATTTATTTTCCAATCACTTCCACAGCCAAGGCGCATGAATCTAATTATTTCTCAATCACTTCCTCAGGCGCATGAGTTATTTATTTCCCAATCACTTCCCACAGCCAAGGCGCATGATTTACTTATTTCCCAATCACTTTCCACAGCCAAGGCGCATGATTTATTTATTTCCCAATCACTTCTCACAGCCAAGGCGCATGAGTTTATTTATTTCCCACAGATTCCCTCAGGCGCATGAGTTTATTTATTTTCCACAGCTTCCCTGAGTTTATTTATTTCTCACAGCCACCTTCCTCAGGCGCATGGATTATTTATTTCCCAATCTTATTTCACAGCGCATGATATTTATTTCCCAATCTCATTCCTCAGGCGCATGGATTATTTATTTCCCAATCTTATTTCACAGCGCATGATAATTATTTCCCAATCTCATTCCTCAGGCGCATGGATTATTTATTTCTCAATCTTATTCCAGAGCGCATGATATTTATTTCTCACAGCCGCATTCCCACAGCGCATGAGTTTAATTATTTCCCAATCATTTCCCTCAGGCGCATGATATTATTTATTTCCCAACCTTTCCCACAGCGCATGAGATTCTTTATTTCCCAAACATTTCCACAGTGCATGAGATTTATTTATTCCCCAATCATTTCCCACAGCGCATGAGATTCTTTATTTCCCAACATTATTTATTTCCCAATGTTTATTTTTCCGAATTTGGCATTAATTAACATTGATTGTTATCTTGATTAATTATTGATCATGCGTTCCTAGATGGAACTAAGAGACTGGCTAGTCGTCTTATTGAAATGAATGAATGAGACACGTTCATATTAAGTATGAACTACTATAATCGATTGGCCGATTCCCGAATCTTGACATACAGGCATACATGCAGGCTTCAATTTATTTATTTATTTATTTTACTATAAAAGAAGCATGTGTACTTTATGGTCAAGGCATGATTGTTCCGTGGTTAGTTTGGATTGTTACATTACGCTATGTAAGACCTACAACCTAACCGCACGGGCATCGTTGTAGAGTTGTGCATATCGTACCCCGTACGAAAGTACTCATTCCGAATGACCATGACCCACGGCATGGGATTTCACTCAACGTAGAGACTATTAAGTTAAATAAAATAATGATTGCATGGAGAGAATGGATTCCCGAGTTCTTACATGGCAGCCCTCTTTGGGACTATTAGTGCCCAACAGGCCGGCTGGTTCCCACAGATACTGCAAATCTGCCACACGGACAGGGAACGGTATCTGCTTATATTATTGTATATTGTATATTGATGACGGGCGTCCCGCTGGGACTCGTCTAATTCATGATTGGCGCAATTGATTGATTGGATAGACTAGCCTTGCTTGTCCATAGTAAGAACTGAGAAATCTTTATTGCATAATTCCAGGATAACTTGGGACTCACAGTAGTAAGCCGTAGGAGTTGGATGGCCGTTTAAGTTGATTTGTTTGTGTATCGTACCTACTCTGTTACCTAACTGAGATGATCAGAACATCAGGACATGACGGGCCAACTTCTGTCCTTGTTTGGTTGGGAGGTTGGTTCGAAGTGTCGTAATGTTATGTGAATCCCAGTAGCAAGCAGAGATCTATTATTATATTCTCTTATTTACTGGTTTAATGCCTCATATCGTGCTTCCTTGCGGTACTTGCTATTAGAGGTCTAACCTCTCTGGTTTTGCATGGCCAGATTTAGAGCCGGTTCCCGAGGACTCAGCTTACTTCCACCTCCAAGATGGTCAATACTAGAGGAATGATCGCAGGAGGACTCGAGTGGGTTCCTTACTTCCCCGCTCGTTTTGTTACTTACTTTATATTTTGCCGTTTGGCACCGACATGTTAGTCGGATCGTCTTGTACTTACTTTTACATAATTGTAACTAAAGTCAGACTGCAGCTGATAACAATTGTGTATATTTTTGCTACATCAGATCTGGCTATGTTTTGTAAAGCCAGATATCAAGAACATTTTGACAGAGCATTTGGGACGCCTTACTGCTTTATCTTACATGTTCTCTATTACTGTTTCTTGTTCGAATGGTTGAGACAATAGATGTGAAGTGACCATAGTGAGACCTTTATGTAGTATGCACCCCCTTGTCTGGTTAGACAGCATTGATCGTATTATACGGTATTCATCTACCCGTAATACGTAGCTGGCTGAGTCATTCCCCCGCTCTCCAGTATTCTGGTTCTGGGGCGTGACACCCAAACTTAAAAGTTTCATAGTTGTTCATAGATGGGAAAAGCAAGATTTTCATTATCGATATCGGACCCTCCCTGTGAGTATCAGGATCGGCACTATCCAAAGTTTTAAATCGGAGTATTAAATTTTTTTTTTTGGTATCAGAAAACAAATAATTATTATTAAATTGTTAAAATTATAGAAGAGATATTTTAAACATTTACTCATAATTTTAAATATTTTCTTTATTATTTCTTAGTAGTTTTAAAATAAAATAGTAGCATAGATAAGTTTTCTTCTTTTACATCCTTATTGATTGATTTTTCTTTTGGTCATTTTTTTTTTGCCGAATTGACTAGAAAATAGACCCCACGCTATCGGTATCGAATCGGAACATGCCAAACCAGTATTGGAAAAAAGTGATCTTTCTGAAAATCCAGGTAAGGGTTTCATAAAACAGATATGTTGCATAGCATGGAGGACAGATCGGAGCTCAACCAGAATGCGATAATAATTCCTGAAAGCTTTTAAAAGTCTCTCTAGAGACTTGAGAACTGGATGGCGTAGGTGGCAGCAGGAGAGGAACAAGTCTTGAGGCATTTTACAAACTAATGCTGTAAACTTATGGAACGATATCATATTCTTCTGGTTTGCCCGGAATAATAATCTAACTTGTATATTTTTTTTTTCTTCCTTTAGAACATTCATTTGCATATTGGTCAACTTCTTGGCATAACACTGCAAAGTAATGCTGTGAAATTTCAAGTACGCAACAGTGCAAAATAGCTGGGATGATGAACACTCAAATGAGATTTTATATTCCTACACCAACATCTGAGAAGGAAATGAGGATCAGACTGTCAACACATGCCTACTTTAATTTCAACGCCAAGTATATGCTAATTACACAACGGTACCACACATTTAAATCGAGGTTTTAAGTCGCAAACAAGTTGGAATAACATGCCCCCCTTTTTTTTTGAGAAAAAAGTAATTTCCGTGCCAACACCAGCATACACGCCTAGGAAGCAGTTGTCTTCTTTCAGCCATTACAGTACTAGCTCTATGAGATCAAATTTTGGGGTTCAGTTGTTTCGCAGTTGAACATACGAAGGGCTTCGGTATGGAGAACAGAGATCGAACATACTGTTGGAAAAGTTATCTACAGCAACGAAAGGCATACTATACAAAACAGGGAGAAACGAAACCAAATATGCAACTTCCACCAATCTAGCCAGAAACTATGCCGCCTATTCCTTCCATGTCTTATTCAGATGGCTCAGCACCACAAGATCCTGAGGATGCTGCCTGCTGCAAATGGAACACAAATTATTTCAGGATAGTAAGTCATAAGCTGGCCACTTCAAACGAAAATTACGCAGTTTTATAACTTCCTGAAAATACAACGCTTTTCAAAGGGTGGACAGTCATATGATGAAGTTAGTCGGGCTAAAAAACTAAAATGACTAGTATAGTTTGCACATTTTCAGACCTTAAAGATGGCTACCAAAAGCGATCAGCTTGGTATGAAGCAAATCATGAGAAAAGATCAAATTGAGAGTTTAGCTCAGTGCTCCAATGTTATAATGCTAGCTAACATAAAATATTGCTGAAGTTTGTGTGCTGTTTGACCTTTAAAAAGATTTTCAAGAGGAAACAGCTTATTGGGAATCGGATATGACAATTAATTGAGTGGTCCTGTCACTGGAATTCGTAAGGTACTTAAAAGCATACCTATTCACAGTAAACTGCAATCACATAGGACTTCTTCACTAAAGTATCATTACTATTATGGTCATTAGAGCATCCACAGTGGGAGAGATTTCAAGTGCTACATTTTGACTTTAGTAAAATGTTCTAGCACTTGAAGGCTGCGGTGGGTGCTTAAGAGACACTCCAGATTTGGAGCGTGCCCTATTTCCTCTACATTAATTCCCGGCCCACCAAAATTAACCATTCTTACCAAACAAACAAGAAAAATAAAGAGGGGAAATGGAGGGAAAATATTACCAAACATTGAAGGAAAATAAAGACGAAAAAGAGGGATGGAAAAGAGGAGTATTTGTTTGGAGTGTATCATTGTGTGCCAATATCAAGTAGACTCCAAAAGTAGTAATTTACACAATTTTCAATCATTTGGAGTATATATTTGGAGTGTCTCCACTGTGGATGCTCTTACGTCCTCATCTAAGTGAAGAACATTCAACTATCAGTTCCTCTCTTCTGTACAGGGGCGGCCCTGGCCCGGGGCAGGCCGGGCAACAACCCAGGGCCCCCTGACGAAAGGGGGCACCAACATGGAACTATATGCAATAGAACTTGTGCGTATCATGTGCCTTTTTTTAACAAAAAGCATTGTGGTGTGTTGTTATAAATTTATAATGCTATTCTTATGTTTAAGGGGTCCTTAGTTCAAATCTTGATTACAACAAAATTTTGTTTTATTTATACTTTTTTTTTTTTTTGCATTATGTATGGGGCCCATTTTGGAAGTTTCGCCTCGGCCCCCAATCAGCTCAGGACCGGCCATGCTTCTGTAGGCAACTCACCTAAATCTAACAGTAAATGAGAAATGCCACCAGATATACAAGTTTAACAAAAACACCAGTCACCAAAACCATAGACACTTGTAAAATGTGAACATCGTAAATTGTGTGATTTGAATTTAAGACTTTGTTCTTTATCAGGCAATTGAGCCTTATAATGCAAACCAATTCTTTAGTATGTACAATACTACCATAAATATGTATGTTAAGGATAGTGGCTATGTGGACAAGAAAAGGACATGGAAATTATATATATATATATATATATATATATATATATATATATAAATGGCGGCTGCAGGAGACAACGGAAACCCTAGCTCTGCTAGGGCATCGCCAAATCGCGGAGTGGAGGCGGCCAACCGCCCCCCGGACCGGGGGAAAGGCAAGGGGGTGGCGGTGGCGGCCGGTGGCGACCGGCGGGAGGTGGGCGGAGGCGGCCGGCCGCCGGAATCGGGCGCTGCGGCTGCTGCTCGTCCGCGCGCAGGTGCGGGTGGCCAGAGGGCCGACCGGAGAGATCCGGCGACCCTCCCCAGGCGGGGGCAGGTGGCTGCCGGCGACCCTCCCCGGGCGGGGGGGGGGGGGGGGGGGGGGGTGGCCGGGGAGGGCTGCGGACGGCGGCTCCTCGTCTGGGCACGGGTTCGGTTGGGTGTTCGACGGCGGTGGCCCCCGGGGGTTCCCCGATGGTGTTCACCGCCCAAAGGACATCGTCTGGATTGGAGGATGAGGAGGGGGCTTGGACTACGGTCCAGAATCGGAGGGTAAGGCGAGGAGGAGGGCAACGATCGCAAATCCCTGAGACTAGGAGAGGCTCAACTTATACGCAGGGATCGGACAGGAGGGCGGGGATAGCCAGGAGGACGGGTCCAATGGCGGGTCAGGCTCACTCGGGGGAACGGGAGGGACAAGCCAGGATTGCGTGGCGGCCTCGTGCGAAGGGGTCAGCGGGGACGGCTGTCCCAGTTATCGGGGGGAGAGGGACTGCTACGAACATGAGTGCCCGGCCGGCCCCGACGATTCCACCTCGGAGTTCGGACGCGCGGCCTGTATCCTGGGCAGATGCGTGCAAGGTGGGGGTCGCTAAGACTCCGGCATCGATGGAGTATGTTGCACCTATGGCGATTGGGGCGAGCTCTGCGCCAACTTTCCGGCCGACGAAGTGGCGAAGGTGACGGCATTCTGGGAGAATACTTTAGTGCTATATGTGTTGGGGAGCAAGCCTTTCTACGGGCAGATCCGAGGATATGCGGATAGAGTCTGGCGGCCGAAGGGTAGCATGGAGTTCTTCTCCAAGAAAAACGGCTTCTACTTCGTTAAATTTGGGTTGGCAGAAGATGTGACTCGGATACTCCAGGGAGGGCCATGGACGTTTGACGGTCGCCTCATTATTCTGAAGCAATGGACCCCCGACTTGAGATGTGAGAAGGAGGTGCTTAATGCGGTGCCTGTGTGGGTTCGGTTTCCTGAGTTCCCGGTACGCTTCTGGAGTGTCCCCCTTCTTATGAGACTTGCCAGCCTTATTGGCAAGCCGATTAAGGCGGATGATGCCACCGCCTTCAGATCCAGATTGATGTATGCTCGGGTATTTGTGGAGATTGATGCCAGGTTGGACCTGCCTGAGCAGTTGAAGTACAGGACCCCTACTGGCCAGTTCCTCATGCAGAAGGTGGAGTATGAGTGGGTGCCCCCAGATGTCCGGCGTGTGCTTACTTTGGTCATCTCCCGAGTGCTTGTAGGCGTGGAGGAGCTTCTGGGGTGGCGACGGAGGAGGTAGTGCAGGAGACAGGTGGTGCAGTTGACTCCCCTGTAGTTGACCAGGTGGACTTGATGGAGGATGAGATGGAGGCAGACCCCCCAACTCTGGGGAATACGTGGGGTCTCCGACGGAGGCTCTTGCTGGAGCGATGGTTGAGTATATGGGGACGAGGACCATGACCACCAGGAGTATGGGACAGGAGGACAGGCGAAATGGAGATAACAACACTCTAGCTCTTCAGGTTTACAGTCGGAAGCGCCAGGCTACGGAGTCGCATAGTGAGGACAGCGGACAGGGTGGGACGGAGAGAGTGTGGAAGGTTAATCCTAAATGGGTTGCGGACCTAGCTCAGCCTCCCCCACAGGGGGACCCACAAGGGGCTGCGGCCCCTGCTCTGCCCCTTCTTCTTCAGGGGGATAGAGATGAGGATACCAGAGATATGGAGGTTGCACTCTCCCCAGGTGCCCCTTCAGAGGATGTTCAGGGGACCCCACCTGCGGTTTAGATGTCGGCCCTTGCCTGGAATGTCCGGGGGGGGTGTTCTCTGGGGAGATGGAGGGAGATTAGTGAGGTGCTGAGGAAGGAGAAGTGTGAAATCTCGATCTTACTAGAGACTAAGATTAGGGGGGCGAAAACTCTGTCTCGTAGAACTCCTACGGACTGGGTCCAGCTCCACAACCTTGGTCTCTGTGATATGGCGAGGATCTGGGTTAGATGGAATGGAGCTAGTTGGGAGGGAGAGGAGGTTTTCATGTCTGACCAGCTGGTGGCTATCTCCTTCACCAACAAGGGTGGGTTCCGATTCTTACTTGGTGCTGTCTACGGGCACAATGACAGGAGGCGTCGGGAGACCTTGTGGCAGGACATCATCAGGCTGAGTTCATTAGCGATGCATCGTCATCTCCCCCTGCTTATTATGGGAGACTTCAATGCTACGCTATACAGGGGGAGAAGCTGGGGGGGCGGCCGGTCCCGGACCAGATCCTTTCAGATTTTCAGTCTTGCCTGCTCCAGTCCGGGCTCAGGGATCTGGAGAGGGTCGGACACATATGGACATGGCACAACAAGGCGGTGGTGAGCAGGGTGGCATGCCAGCTTGATCGTGCTTTGGGGAACAGTGATTGGTTCCGCCTTTTCCCCTCTTCTGTGGCTGAGGGGCTCCCTGCGGGGACCAGTGACCACTCGCCGATCCTGGTGCGCTTCGTGGAGAGTCCCAGATGGAGAGCCCGTCCGTTCCGTTATGACAACAGTTGGTTCCTATCGGCTGGATATGAGGAGACTGTGGCGGGAGGTCTTTGCCAGGAGGTGGTCGGCACTGCCCAGTTTTGTATGGTTCACAGGCTGAAGAAGACCAAACGCGCCATCAGAGACTGGGTGAGGGCTCTTCCCCGGACTTCCTTACAGGAGAAGGAGGCGGAGTTGAGAGACCTGCAGTCAGATCTTCAGGAAGACATGATGAGTGGGGAGATGGCGGCTAAAGAGAAGAAGTTGGCTGTAGAGGTCAACACCTTGCGGCTTCAGCAGGAGATTAGTGCGGCCCAACGGGCCAAATGCTCCTGGCTCAAGGATGGGGATCGCTGCACCAAATTCTTCTATGATGTCATCCGGGCTCGCCAGCACCGGAACTGTATTCAGAGACTGATTGGCAGGGACGGGCGTCTTGTGACCGACCAGGTTGCTATCCAGGAGGAGGCTGTCCAGTTCTACTCTGAGCTCTATCATCAGTCGGACTATCCTACGGTATTCCCGCAGCTGACTACGAAGACGCTGATCACGGAGTATGGCAATAGTCTTCTTATGGCTCCTATCCGGATGGCGGAGGTGGAGGCGATTGTGATGCAGGCTGATGCTTCCAAGTCTCCTGGGCCGGATGGTTTCTCCAGTGGCTTCTACAAGCGTCATTGGGGTACCCTCAAGGTCCAGGTCCTTGAGGCTGTTCAGGAGTTTTTTGATACGGGCAAGCTCCTGAAGGAGCTGAACCACACCTTCCTGACGCTAGTGCCCAAGAAGGAGGGGGCGACTTCTTTTGCTGACTTTCGACCGATTGCTTGCTGTAATTATTTGTATAAAATAATTACTCATCTTATGTGCAGGAGGATGGAGGATGCTATGCAGGGCCTGGTTTCTTGGAATCAGGCGGCATTCATCAAAGGGCGGTCTATTACGGAGCATAGCCTGCTGGCTCATGAGATGATTCGGGAGTTCCACAAGCCTGGAGGGATGAAGGCCTGTGTGAAGCTCGACCTGAGGAAAGCCTACGACACCGTCAACAGGGACTTCCTCTGTCATTTGATGGGTGCGATGGGATTCTCCGAGACATGGGTGGACAGAGTCAGAGAGTGCATCACCTCCCCTACTTTCTCGGTCCTCATTCAGGGTATTCCATACGGGTTCTTCGGCAGCAGCAGGGGGCTTCGGCAGGGGGACCCGCTTTCCCCCTACCTATTCACCCTCGTGATGGAGTATTTTACCTGTTTGATGGACATCGCGGTGCATCGGGAGAGGATTGTACCGATATACAGCAGGGTCTCTCCGGTGGTCTCACATCTCATATATGCGGATGACCTATTGGTTTTGATGAGGCCTTCCATGCGAGGGATGAGGGAGCTTGCGGCAGTGATGGAAGAGTTCGGACAGCTATCGGGTCTTCGGTTGAATAGGGACAAGAGTAAAGTTTACTTCAACAACTCTTGCACTTTGAAGGAGGAGCGGGCCCTGGAGCTTGGGGTGGAAAAAGGGGACCTCCCGGTGAAATATCTGGGGGTGCCCCTTTCCGTCAACTACGCGAAGGACCGAGAATGTCAGAGTCTGGTGGACTTTGCACAGAGGAGGGTAGAGGGCTGACAGGCGGCTGGCCTATCTTTTGGAGGACGTATTGAGCTGGTTCGATCGGTTATATCTGCTATTGCTCTGTTCTGGCTCCAATCTATTATGGTTCCTTTGGCTACTATCAGAAAGATTGAGGGCATATGTGCCAAGTTCATTTGGCATGGGGGGATTCATGCCATCTCTTGGGAGCAGCTCTGTCGTCCCAGGAAGGAGGGAGGTGTGGGTCTGCGATCCCTAGTATCTGTCAGGGAGGCGGCGGGGATCAAGCTGGCATGGAGGTTCCTTCAGGGCGATTCTCTCTGGTCGGCCTGGATGACTAGTCGGTATCTCCGGGACAGGAACTTCTGGGTATGTGAAATTGACAACAACTTCTCTGTGTCTTTCAAGCATATCCTGAGGAACTGTACTGTAATTCGGACGACTATTCGGAGGAAGATGAGGGAGGGAGGGGAGACGGACCTTTGGCTCGATCCGTGGATTTCTGGTCAGACTCTTCTGGAGATTCTGGGCCCCCAGAGGGACGGTGTGGCGTACAGAGGCCTGACTTGTAGGCACATCATCAGTGGTGGGGTCTGGAGGCCAGAGGAGTATCGTTTCACTGCTCAGTTAGGTGAGGAGATCAGACAGGTGCAGATCACTCCTACGGCACTGTCTGATGTCTGGGTTTGGGCCCCTCCCGGCCGCTCGGAGGGTGCGGGGGAGTTCAGATTTAGCAGCTGCTACGACCTTGTTCGCCCCCACTTCGATGATATTGAGGAGTACGACTTTGTCTGGGGGAAGGGGCTTGCCAGGAAGATGCAACTGTCTGCTTATAAACTGGTGCTGGGCCGGTTACTCACTAGGGACCGACTTCTTCGGTTCGGGGTCCCTGTCCCTGACCCTAAGTGTGTTTTGTGCGAGATAGAGAATGAATACATTGGGCATCTGTTCTTTCAGTGCCATGTGACGTGGAGCATCTGGGCAGAGCAGAGCCGGAGACACTTGGGAGGGGTTGGAAGGGAGCGGGACTTCAGAGAAATCCTTAAGTGGATTGGTGATTGCAGGGGCCTGGAGCAGAGCTGGGCCAGATGTGCTAGGTTGAGACTTGCTGCATCTGTTTGGCATGTCTGGAAGGAGAGGAACCGGCGCATTTATGAGGGGCTGTCCACTACACCAGTGGGCATCTTTCAAAACATTGAGTCGGATGTACTTGTAATGTCCCCCTGAGTTGGGACTGTATCTCTATGTTGTAACCTTATTGCGATGATAGTGGAATAAAATTTACCATTTTTCCAAAAAAAAAAAAAAATATATATATATATATATATATATATATATATATATATATATAATTTTCTAGCCAGTCATCCACAAAATTTGAGAACCATGAGCATTCCAAAAACAAAGAACAAAAATTGATTCTATAAACCTCCTCTTAAACAGGGAGCTACATAGAGGGCAAACTATACATGTTTGGCTGATGTGGAAGTCGGATTCAATTCTTTAAAGAAACTTCTAGTAGTCATTTACCAAAAAATTGTAAAAAGGAGCAAAATTTGACAAGTTACCGACTCGTAATTAGATGGGGATCATTCAGTATGATATATCAGAAAATTTTAAATTTTAGTGTAATCATAATTTTTTATGAATTAAATAAAAATAGTTGATGTGTCCTTCAAATACTAGGTTCACTGCAACACATTTAAGGAGTTCTTGTTTGTTAGATTTCTGGAGAGGCATTATGGTAAAAGGAGAAATCAACAACATATACCTTTCTCTATATACATGAAAGTTACTTGTAGGAGATGGAATTGCGGGCAAATATGACAGGTAAGCCCACACCATAATTTTCTTCACGTATTAACTTTTCTATATAGTAGTAGATAATAGTTATAGATACTGCTAATTGAAGTTTATGGAAATAGGACGCACCATTGTCTTCACTCACAAGCTATTTTAGTATCGAAACTGCTGAGGCAGATAGCAAATGCCTGAAAAGCTGATATCGGGTATTGGTAATCCATGGTAAACAAGTCCTTCCCCACTTTTCCAAACTGAAGAATAACTTTGTCCTGCTCCTGGCTAGATGGTCCATTCTCTTCTGAAGCTACTAGCTGGAAGTTCTTTACAGATGCAACCGTTACTCGTCCCCTGAAATTCAGACACCAGCACTGGAGCTGTTCATGCCACCTTGGTGCCTTGTTCCTTAACACCAGCTTCTCATCCTTGTTACCAGAGAAAGATGTAGATGTGTAATCAGCGAGAGACGACTTGGATCTGAAGAACGGCACCGATGAGAAAGAATCAAGGCCATTAATAAGGAACTCCTCCTGTGTCGGTGCCACACCTCCTGGTTCAATTGCTGAGGCAGGGATGGAATCCATGACACATTGCATTCTCCGAGGACCCCTAGGTTTTACATACAACATATACAAACATATGTTAAGAAGCTTTATCAGCAACTTTTGTAAGGACAAATGTTATCACATAGCAAACAATTTAATCAGAGTGAATACATCATGCAATCATATATTGAACAATTTTATTACTGCAGAATACAGATTTTAGAGAGTGTAAGGTTAACAGGGAAGACCATCTTCATCCATAAGGTGGAAGATTGGGTAACATCATAGCAGGTAGTCAGACATAATCCATGGCTGTGTTGCATGGACACGGACATTGCATGAAACGAATACCATATGGCACGATATGGGCACAGAACCATGTACATGTCACTGACTTTGGCATGGCCTAGTGTATCTTGGAGTGTCCATGTGGTGTCCGATGTGTACCCGACATGAACGCGATACGACATGGCTCCAAGTTTGGAGCACATGTGCTTGTTAGAACATCACATAAAACAATAGATAATGGCAGAATATTATTTTTTGGTGCCTGTTTGTATCTTTAGCGTATCAACATTGTGTCAACACGTACGACAGTTACATGACACCAAAACAGTCCACTGCTATGTCAGACAGGACATAGACGTGCAACGGCATAAAATAGTGACATGTACGACCTGATCCATTTTTGTGTATTCGTGTTGTGTCTGATCCATGAACTACAGTCAGGAGACTGACCTTGAAGTGCTATGGGTCCTATGTCTACACAAGTAATTGTCAGAAAACCAATTATGTCGTTAGGTAAATGGTAAACCTAACATGTATAAGTAACGATTATTTTCCCAAAACATGGCTCCTGTTTCCTAATTCATAGGCACATTATCGCTTCTCATCTCCAAGGAAAAGAATATACAAGAAAAGTAAACAAGGTGCATGAGTAATCAAAACAAACAAGGAGCAAAATGCAGCAGCAACAACAACATCCACGCCATACCCTATCAGGATTGGATTTGGTTATGGAGCACAAGAAAGCTCCATAAAACTGATAAAAATAGTGAAAACCAATTCATGATTGGTTGTCAACCTGATATCAATCTTTATGGTTGTGTAAAATTCCAAGTCTGCTAGCGGTAGCTGTGACCAAAATAAGGTCCTGCCACAAAAACCTAGATGTCCAATTGGCAAGTAGGAAGATTTTCTTTTTTGGTCACTCAGTTTAAGCTCATGCAATCAGGAGCATCCGCCAGGTTTCCTATAGTAGAAAGTCTAGGAGAAGGGGTAAGATTATACTATGGGCTCGCGTTCATTTCAAGAACACACTAAGCCAAGAAAAAAAATGAATTAACCAAACTGTTACATAATGATAAAATAGCAGTGTTCTAAAAATCGGCCTAGGCGCTAGGCGCCCACCCACCGCACCGAAAACCCCCTAGGCGGTGGGCTAGGCGGCTAGGCGGGCCCTAGGCGCCCCTAGGCGGCGGGTTTTTTGATTTTTTGATTTTTTTGATTTTGTTTATTCTTAGTTGTATTTTGGATATTTGTTTGGGTTTTAAGATAGTATTTGGATTTTAGAACATTGAAATTTCAAATTTCAAATTTTCAAAAAAAAATAATAATAAATTTCTAGGCGGCGCCTAGGCGGGCTAGGCGCTAGGCGGACCTCCGCCGCACCGAGTCCGCCTAGCGATTTTTAGAACATTGTAAAATAGAGAGATTATAGGGTGAGATATGGTTGCCAATCAACCCCAGATCGATGATTAGCACCAGTCGTTTCAAGGTTATCAGGTCTATTATGGGTCAGATTATAGGGTTGAACCAAGATTCTGACGGATAGATGATTAATTGGTTCTTCTTAATAAAAACCGGACCGGTTAATCGCAAATCACCAATTACTCCTCTTGTTCAGTTGACCAGCTCTTTTATATGAATTCCCATGTGGTAGTGTGTTGAATCCATTAATCAAGCATTAAATCTTTGTTTTAACATTATTGATTGTAATCTACATAGCAAACCGTTTGGAGATTAAAACTCAGGTGGTTTGGAAACTTCCAACCATGCACCGGGAGTTCGTTGTCACTCTTTAACTTGATACATGGTGCAAATAAAACCACTTGATTTTTTTATTGTGTACATTCAATGTTGTCAGAATGATTGCTGCCGTTAGACAAGTTGGATGACCCATTTAATCATCTCATGTTAAGGATTCGATTTTTACCATCTTCATCTCACGGTAAGGATTTGATTTTTACCATCTCATTTTATCACTAGTATTGTGTATATATGGACTACCAATCTAGATTCCAGACTACAACCTAGACCAGCGAAGAACATGTAGCAGGCAATAGATCACCCAAAGCATGAAAAATCATTCAAAGTGACCTGTATAATTTAAAACATCTATGGATGAAATATTTTTGAGGTTTGAAGTTTAAACATTTCTAGCACATTCACTATGTGGTAGATCCTTCTATTGCTGAAAACCATCTATTTGTCATTACTTGATAGTTAAGCTAGAAATGTGCGACTAAAAGATAATAAGGTTTCATCATTAAGGCAAACTTTATATACAGAATTACAGATTGCCCTTACAGTAGTTAAGGACCCAAATGTAGCGTGATACAAAAACATCTACATTTTCTTTACCTGGAACCTAACACATTCAACTCATAAGAAATGTGGGCAACTGGGTAGTTTCCAGCTGGAATTCTGGGAGAGATTTGTTTGGAACCCACTATACGTGTAGAGCGACTCTTTGGGACCATGGCACCTGCATGAGGAGGCTGAGCATCATACACTGTAAATTTCGTGCCCAAAAAGTTTGACCTGTAAAAATTGAAATTTAAGTTAGAATGTCTTCAAATGATAGTTCAGGCATGAAAGTCATTTTATTGTGGTAATAATTACTTGCTAGTGCAAAATTTAATTTAATTATGAAGATGAGATAATGTGAGCATGTAGCTTTAGTTAGTTGTACACAAGGGTTCATAGACACAGACACGGTTTCTGATACGGACATGATACGGTTCGGAACAAGGCAACTTTTGGGGATACATGTACGACATGGATAGGGTTACATATACACATGAAACATATTCATATAAATTAGATCTTAATCATATCTATATTTAAGCATGTTCAGTTTAGTAAATAGGTTCCAAAAGTAGTACAAAGGATTCACTGCAAAGACATCTTACTTTTTCGTATCTCAATTATTTTTGGCATGATCACGAATATGCCAAAACCACTTTCAACTATGTTTTGGGCCACTTTGGAGCCTAGATGTGGGTGACCCATATCTGATAGGATTGTCAAAGAAGTATCATACCCAATACGTGTCGGATACGAATATGAATACCAGAACGGATATGCTCCTCTTAGGGTAGTCAAAGGCGCACTTGAGGCGCAAAGGGTCCATATCGTCTGAGGCGCAAGGCGCACTTTAGGCGCGCGTCCGAGTGAAGCGAGGCGCAAAAACAATAAATAATAAAAATATACATAAATAAATTAGTAATAAGAGAAATAAAACAAATAACATATTAAAACCAACAAAAATATGTTAAAACATAACCAAGTGAACTAGCAGAGCAGTGACAACAATAATAATCAACTGAACTAACAAGAGTTTGTATTCTCCCTACCACGTTTTTAGTAAATTTTAGTTTTTCTAGTTCAACTGTAACCAACTTTGGCAACCGTGGGAAGGGCTCTCTCTCCCACATGTATGAGGTAAGGATTATTTACATGCCTCAAAATGTTTTGTATGTATATAAAAAATCATAAGGCGCGCCTTTTCTTGGTTGCGCCTTGCTGAAAGGCACGCCTTAGGCGCGCCCTGAGTGCGCCGAGGGGCCTCGCCTAGTGAGAGACGAGGCGCAACTGCTACGCCTTTCTACGAGGCGCGCCTTAGACGCACTTGAGGCGCGCCTTTGACTACCATGGCTCCTCTTGAGGAGAACCCGTGGAACGAACTGGCAGCCGGAATTGTGCTCAAATAAGAAACGGTAGCCTGTCGAGATCATCAAACAACAAACTTTACTTGCAAGCTTCTACTTTCCATTTCTTACGTGATGGAGCGAATAAAGATCCTCCCTTTTACAAAACATCTTTCCTTGACTTAACTTACCTTTCAGAACTACAGTGACCTTCATTCAAGTGGTTAGTTTAACTCACTTGAGAGCAACTCCACTTACTTTTATTTCGCATCAAATCAAATAAATCACGCAAAGACATGATTTGGCATTTAGAATATCCATAAATTTTGTGCTATCAAATAGAAAATGATTTCACTAAGCTTATAAAGAATATTTAGTTAAACATTCATCTGAAACAAAACTTCTTGATCTCGTTCGAGTTTAGGCCCTAAATAAGTTATAGATCAGACGGTCTGCAAGACTCTAACAAAACAGTTTAGGTTATAATGAGTTTAGGGTATTCCCTATGTTGAGTCTCTCATATCAAAACGAAAATGATCTCTTTCGTCTATCGGCCGGCCGGCTTTAAACAACCTTCGCATTTCCTGCTGAGATCCCAAGTCTCCAAGTGGGCCCTCTTGGCACCGAGGACCTTGGCTTTTTAGAGAATCCCGCTCCTGTGTCGTAGGACTTGTAGCTCTGCAGTCCACCGGGTAGGTTTCTTTATCCTTCCTGTTTCGAGTGTCTTCTTGGATAGTTATAGCAGCCCATAGGCACAAGATGTACCTTGTGGGGGGCGGCGGTCCCCTGGACAGGCAGTAGCCGTTTAGTCCAATGGTCCGTCGGATGGTTGGCGCAAGGCCAGAAATTGGAACACATTGATTCCGTTCGTTCGTCCTTCGCTTCAGGGTTTGTCCCTCGGTGTGGTCAGTACTCCATACTGTCGGGCAGCGAAGCTTACGCTTGTTCACTTATTATGAAGGTTCACCAGGGCCTCCTTCCTCCTCTGCTCACTTGTAGGGGTCCGGACCCCCAATGGGGAGGGGGGGGGGGGGGGGGGGGGGGGGGGGGGGGCTCAAATAAAAAGAGTAGCTTATTTATCATCACCAAACAACAAACTTGTCTTGCAAGTTGCAAGCTTCAACTCTCCATTTCCTCCTTGATGAAGTAAATGAGGATCCTCCTTAACATATCTTTCCATTACTTCAGTTAAAAAAGACCTACTTTCCAGAAATACAGTGACACAAAAGTTTTTAGTTTAACTCATGGAGAGCAATTTTACTTACTTTTATAGTTTTATTTCACATTCGTCAAATAAATCATGTAACAACATGATTCAGATTTTAGCATACTAATAAATTAAGCTATCCTCTTCATTAACAAACATTTTTTTTAACTTCTACAAATATAAAGAATATTATTCTAACCATTCATCTGAAAAGAACTACTTAATCTCATATGAGTTTCCCGCCAAAGATGATGCATTCTGATGCTGGTTATACCTTAGCTTTCCTATATAAGTCCCACTTCCCTTTGACATGTCATCAGCATCTAGAGAGATGAGGTAATCAGTACAGGTAGCCCTTCGACATTTGCGAGCAGCAAGAAGAAATTTACCATTGTCCGTCAATGCTGCAAAGCAAAAGTAGTATAATATAGAGAAAATTCCTCAAATTTTTGGATGTCACTAAATTATCCCAAACAGAAGCTAAAATTATAATATACAATGGCAATGGAACTACGGAAGAGAGTAGTAGATTTAACAATGAGTGGATGTAGGATGAACGAAGATGCAAATAAAACCAACTATCTAACTCCATAGAATATATTAGTAAACATAGTATTGAAAATATGTGCTCCATGGATGAACTGATAGTGAACTCAATGAAAACCAATAGATATTTTTTAGGAAAAAAATACTGTCAAGTTACATCTTAGCATAATATTACTTCCTGCTTTAATTATGCTGCATTTGCTAGTATAATTGGATTTGTTTCTTAGAGAGTTCCATTCATTGCTGTATAATACAAATTGTTGCTGTACAAGATCTGAAACATCTATACATACGGATAACAAACAATCTTTACTTGAAATTCAGATAGTACCTTAAGAACTGAAATATACAGCATGAAAATTAGATTGACTCTGGTGCAGAACTGAATGAAACAATCCTATCCATACGAAACTAAACATCAGGATAGAAGAAAGAAAAAACTAATCGAAAAGAAATCATACAGATTCCAGTTTTTCAAGGAACATACATAACCCTGCTGACAACATAAGAAGTTACATGTTCCAATAAATGTCATTAGGGATTGGAGAGGTCACTAGTTTTAGCTGAAGTGCTTTATGCAAGTTTTGAGCTTTTAAACAAATTTAGGCGGGGTTTTGTATAGTTTATTTGGCCTGCTTCTGCTTATTTTCTCGAAAAAACAGTAGCAAAAGCTGTTTGATAACAGTTGCTTCTGAAAGAAATAATAATAATAATAACAGTTGCTTCCTCTTATTTCATTGGAGAGCTACTTTATTTTTCTACAAGGTCAAGGAGCCCAAAAATGGACCAAGAAATTGTATTGGATGAATGATAAAAGTGCCGACAGAACCATAAGGCGCAGTACAACTATTTTGCATAGGCTGCAAGCCTCCTTAACCAAAGAATATTTAGTAGAATCGAGTGAAGACAAATCAAAAGATTGTTGACAAGACCAATCAGCTTAAAAATTGATCATAAAGCTAATGACAGGACTCTAGGAAAGTTTACTGGTCTTCATTACTAGAGAAATCAGCAAAGCACTGAGGTGCTTTTGGTCACGATTGAAACATGCATACGAACCAGCTTGTCTCCTAACAATCAGATCTGACAGATATACCTCAGATTCTCAAGGTATTGAAATGAATATCTCTGATAACAAATTTATGGTCTTGCTAAACATCCTATATGTCGGTGTTTTGTATGGATCATGAAAACAAGACTACAAGAGTGAGGTGATGAACTGCACCTATAAAGGTTATGCACACCCATATTCTGAGAGTATTCTAAACAACAAGCGCTAGCCTTTTTAGAGGCCAAACAAGATGGAAAAGCTAAATAAACGGCCTCGTACATATGATATACAGAGAGAAATACACAACTCGATGCTAGAGCGTTACCTCAACTAAAGTTTGATAGGTGTGAGGTCGGTTTTTTTTTATATATATTGCAACGAAATGTGGTGAAATTTGTAAACGGAAAACCTAAAAGCTAGTAAGATGAGTACTATGGAAAGTCCCATCCATTTTACCTCTTAACCTACATTTTGCCACATTCTCCTTTGACTGCTTTAGGTCAACTAGGTTTTAACATTCTATAAAAGGTGGTGTAAAATGAAGCACCATATATTGGTAAAAAACCAATAAATCTTTACAACTAATTGTATTGTAGCCAAAATAAACAAATAACTTCACAGGGAAATTAAAACCCATATGTAGCATAAATTTTATGATGCATCTACCTGCATGCCCAAAAACCACCATTACGAAGTCCGGAAGTGGAAGAAAAGCATTAAAGTATAAAAGCACTAGCTGCAGCATGCATGCCAAGCTCACCTTGGGTCAATCCCAGGTAAAGATGGTATGTCTGAGTAGTCCGGTTGCGCTTTATAAAACACTGCAATGGAGCGTCCCTCGGTCCTGGCTGCAACATATAGCAAGGATTACAAAAACAAACTTTCCATCAGTTGCCATAAATTGCAGGGGAGAGCTAAAATTTTCAAGATAATGAAAACCTACCCTTTTCGGGAAACAGGCACATACCGAACAATACTTGATGTTTCACCCTTTTCGGGAAACAAATATAATTAGTTCAAAAACCTACCCTTTCTTCGTCTTTTTTGCTATACAGATTAACAGACATCAATTCATGTCTATTCCATTTATGTACTACAAAAACAATCAACTTACCGAATTTAATTAGTTCAAAAGCTACTCTTTCTTCATTCTTATTTCACAAATCTATTCCATTTATATAACTACAAAACTATCTACCTAAGTTATCCCCGATTATTTAGGAGAATTTGTTACTCCCCAACACTGTCCAACACGACACAGGCATAACTTGATTGTGACACAAACACTAATTCACCCTAAATAAAGGAGTAAAATGTAACAACTCGCGATTTTTCCGACCCCAATTGTATACCTGCTTGAGAGAGATGGGGAAGGTGATGGGGCCGGAGAGCTCGGGGAGCTTGACGATCTCCTTCATGATCTCCCTCCAGCTCCTGCACACCCCGGCGCACGCGACCACGTCCTTCCTCGGCGGCCACGACTCCTCCGCCTCCTCGATCCTCACTAGTACGTCCCTCAGAAGCTCCCCGGGCATGTTCGCCCAGCAGCTCTGCCTCATTGCCGCATCCGCCTCCGCCGCCGCCGACGACGACATCGCCGGAGCGTTGATCCTCCTCGAGTTCATCGACCTCGACCTCAGCCCATCGAAGCCCTTCCTCGATATGCTCCCGATCTCCTCCTTCACCTCCTGCAGTATGCTCTTGAAAGACATCGATATAATCGAATCAATCTAAGTCCCCAATTTTCTCATTAGAAAGCCATCAAATTGATCGAATTTCCATCAAAGATCGAATATTTGTTGTCGCCTGAAGATTGAGACATGGGGGGGAGACCTTTTTTTCCTTTCTCCAAATTACGGCTGGAAATGGGATTGGGAAATTAGGGTTTGTTGTCTTGGTGAAGCGGAGCTCCAATGCAATATTATCCCTTTCCATACCACTCTATTATTCCCCATTTTTATTTAAATATAGTTGTTGAGTTGGTAATAATATTATATATATTATATGTAATAATACCCTTTATTCTGTCTTGTAAAATACTTAATTAATTAATTATTACTGTTGTTGTTGTTGTTGTTGTTTAGCCGTATACGTATGAACAGCGACGTTGACTTTGGATTTGATTAGATCCCAACAATCATTAGTTGTATATATACTTATGTCTACGTACGTACAAAAAATTATAATATTATTAAAAAATATATAAAAATAAATTATATTAAATATTTTAAATATGATTTGAATATTTTTTAATTAGAATTTGTTATAGATATGATTTTAGAATTTTCGATACGTGTTTGGAGATAATATTATATATTAGTTTAAATATAATTTGAATACTTAGTATATTTTAGGATTTGTTTATGTTAAGTTACTTAGAAGAATTTAGAATTCTTATTTTTGTTTTTAATTATGTGAGGAGGTATGATTTTTTCCTAGATTTTTTAAAAAAAAATTTGAATTTTTTAATTAATATATGTCACGTATTGGTGGTAGTTAATTATAAGAATTTAAAAATATATTAATTAGTACGTGATATACAAACGATTTGGACATCTCACCTTTGAACTGTTTATATATATATTCAAAAATTATCGCATATGTATCTTCTAACTTAGCTGAGAAAAAGATAAAAATTCTAAAATCTTTTTAACTATCTGAAACATATAACAATCCTAAAATATATTCAATATTCAAATTATATTTAAACTAAGTCTCTACACTTATTCGAACTTGACTTAGATTCTCTCATATGTGTTATACAAGTCAAATGTCTCTTAAATGATCGGATATAATTTATTTATGCTGAATTTTAATTAAATTAATCAAAATTGGCCGAATTGTCTAGTTTTATACTACACACATACAAATATTACACTTAAAGGGTATTTCATAGTATATGGGTACAATTAAGTGATTTTGACTGGTCATTATTGACTCATTTAAGAAGGGGTGCGGTGAATTTAATGTAAATTAGCCTAAAATGGTCAAATTCCAATTTTAGACCTAACACATCATATGCACTTACTTTAAAACATAATCTAACTATTGTACTAATTTTTGTACGTTCAATTATATCATTTTGATACCGCACTTTACTTGGGGTTGAATTACACCGATGTGGGGCACGTCATAATTGAAGGCAATAGCTCTAACACGGCACTAGATAGTACCTACAATGCGATACAATTAGTTAATTGACTCTTCGTATAGTCCGATACTACCTAAATTAATTACTCTACACATCGGTCGTATTATAAACTAGTCTCAAACGGCACCTCAAAACTCTAAATTTGTGTCGGACACGTCCGAATTCTTGTTGGGGTTATTCAGTGCGTTCTTGAGTCTAAAAGATCATAAATAATCCAAATTATTTGTCAAATGTATGTATTTGTACCCAATCAAAACACATGGATAACATGTATTTCTTCCAAGTTTACTAAGAAAACTATCAATTTCTTATCATAACTAAGGCATAGTATGATGTGGTTGTAGGGAAAGGATTTTTTAAAGTATTGCTTCAAGTCTATACATATATAATTGTCATTAAACTTGAATAATATAATACACATGTTTATATCCAAGGCTTATTCAACTATGGGAGTTGGAGGACATTGGATTGAAAAGATATACAATACAGTGTGCACAAAAAGTCTCGAACATTACATCGGACACCATAAAAAAAACCTTAATCAACTACCACCTAGAAAATTTCTAGTCTAGAAAGATGGAAGAATACATCATGAGTTGTACGGATTCAACGATACAATTTTCAAGAATACATAGAGACTTCAAATTTTCTTATAATTATGTTTTGTGTCCACACATAAACTACTATGTTCATATATAACCTGATTTGTATAATTTTGAGTTCAAGATAGAGCAAAAAAAAATTTTGAAAAGTCATTTTGACACACATTGTGAGACTTGAGCCAAGTAAGAAAAGAAAAATAAAGTAAAATGTGAGAATGTCAAAGAGATTTGGGAAATTGGAAACCTAATTTTGGAACTTCTCTTATTTTCCTTCTCCTTTGTTTCCTCAACTTTTCCTCCTCTCTCTCTTCTACTTCTTCTTTCCTATCTTTTTTTTTCTTTTTGTAAGAAGAAAGGATGAAATGGTGGTGATGGGTGGTTATGGAAATGGAGGAGGTGATGGTTGTGAAGTAGAGGTGGTGGTTGGGAAGGCATACAGGGGAGGAGACGGTGAGGAGCAGGAGGTCGACGCAGGCAAGGAGCACCAGGGGCGGATCCAGGAATTTAAACTGGGTTGGGCTGGATTGGATTGGGGTGGGCTGGAGATTGGCTAACTCATATAAAAAAATTGAAGTAAAAAAAAGGCATATGAAAAAAAAATTGGGGTGGGCTGGAGCCCACCCCAGCATTAAGCTGGATCCGCCCTGGGGAGCACGACGACACGATTGGCAGTGGTGCGTACGGACGAAGCTGAGCCGGGAGAGGGAGAGTCGTGAGAGAGGGTGAGAGCTATATATGTACAACGTCGGTTTATTCGGTTTCAACTAAATCAAAATAGTTAAAATCGAATAAAATCGAAATTCTAAAAATTCAAAACCAAAATCGAACCGAAATTAGTCAAAACCGAAACCTAATAAACTATTCAGTTTATTTGGTTTGTTCAATTGGGATACTTTTATTGTTTAATGGACCGGGTTCAAGTAGGAATCGTAGTTAAATTATATTAAAAATTATGCTTTTTATACACACATTTGTTGTATTTTAAAGTTGGGTCAAAAGTTGGATCAGTTATTAAATTATCAAAGTTGGACTTCAAAATACATACATAGAATTGTTGTTTTCAAGATATACACAAAACTATACACGTTTTTTAATCATAAAATATACATAGAATTGTGAATATTTATATAATTGCACAAATCTTATTTAATTTTACCGATACTGAAATCCAAAATAGATTTTTTTTTTGTATTTTCAAAACCGAAACCGAACCGATTTTTTTCAAACCGAACCGAATCTCGTTCGATTTTTGGTCCAAAACCGAACACTCCTAATGTTTATTGCTTAAGGGTCTGCTTGGTAAGGTGTTTTCACCAGTTTTGAGATATTTTTGAGCCGACCATTTATGAAAACCTCTGCTTATTAATAATTTTGGGGTACCGGTTTTAGTCGGCTCAAAAAATTCCCAAAATCGGTGTAATATAATTTTGGATGGCTTTATAAACACCAAAATCAGTAGATTTTGAGGATTTTATAATTTTATTTCAATTATATCCTCACAAAAAATATATAATTATAACTACTAATACCCTTTCCTATGTAATTTTATTCGTGTAAAAAAAAATTCAGAACCGCTCGTTAGTGAATTACCAAGCATGAATTGGAAAATTTTAAAAGCTACTACTTAAAAACCATCCAAAATCTGACCGCTCATAACCGGTACTCTAAAACACCTCATTATCGTTATCCCTACAATTGCCAAGCAGACCCTAAAGGATAAATTATGAAGGATACCTCTCTAACTTGATAGTTAAACTTTATTTGTGTGAACTTAATAATTTGGGTTATTTAGTAATAAGGTCTCACATAATAGTTGATATTAGGATTTGGGTCTCCAAATTGTCCAATGTTAGTATTTGGATTTCCAAATTACTGTTCATGTAGGCTAGTGAATAGTGATTTGGAGATCCAAACTCTAATGGCGAACAATTTGAAAACCTAAACTCTAATATCACATAATAAACGAGACCATATTACTTAAATAACCCTAATAATTTAAAGGATAACTCTCCCAAGTGATACCTCTCTCCTCCTTTTATTTAGGGTCTGTTTGGTTGCCATGAAGTGGAATGAAACTATCCATTTTTTGGTCAGTTTCTTGAAAGTGAGATGGGATCATGTGTTTGGTTGCATAAGGTTTTGGGGGTTGGAAGCGGATGAAATGACGTGTGACAGTTCCTGTCGGAAATTTCTTCTTCACAAGCCACTTCCCATCAATTTTGCTGTGAACTCCTCTTGAAACTGGCAAACAAATGTTCTCGAGGGAGAGGAGGTGAAGGTGCTCTGGCTGCTGCCACCGCGTGCGTCCACCGGAGGAACCGACGGAGAGACCACCGCCACCGCGTGTGACCGCCAGAGAGGAAATGATATCGGCGGCTGCGTTGGTGATGGCGGGGACTCGCAGAGGTGGTCGGTCTCCGGCAGCGGGGGTCGCACGAGCTCGGGTAGATAGGAGGGACGGAGGAGAGGGAGGGTAAGGCGGAGGGGAGGGAGGGGCTTTGGCTCCGGTCGGAGAAGGGGTGGAGGAGAGGGAGGGAAAGGCGAAGGGAAGGGAGGGGCTCTGGCCCGGGAGGAGAAGGGACGGAGGGGCTCCAGTCGGAGGAGCTCTGTAATGTCCCAGAACCATAATACTGGAGAGCGGGGGCATACATAGCCAGCTGCGTATATTGAAATGGAATCTACCTCGCTATACGGTCACGGCTGTCTAGATACATGAGGGTTTAACTACAAGCCATCAGTCTCTTATGGTCATGAACAAGCCTATTGTCTCAATCTCATGCAAGAAATAGCATTTACAAGATGTTAGAGCATCAAATATACAATAGTAAGGTGTCCCATACATTACATATTTGGATGATCATGAAGCTAGTCGTTCAAAATGGGAAGACTAGCAAGAGTTTTAGTCATACATGATCAACCCTAGGATTCGTCAATCATGTTACAGCCCGTAGGCAGACAGTAAGTAAAGTGCAATACGAGCTAACACGTGCTCGCCGGCTGAACGCCTCAAAAGAATATTTTTACAGTAAAGTGGGAGAACAAAAGGGAAATCCACTCATTGCCTTGGTTACGTCTGGTGGTCACCATTTGGCTGGAAGGTAGGGAGATCCTCTGGAGCTACTCCGGTAGCTGGCCATACAAAACCAGCTGGGTCAGATCCCAGAAAGAGCAAGTACCACAAAGGAGGCTTCACTTAAGAACTAAAACCAGCAATTAGCATAAAACATAATAACATATTAAAACTGGAGATGTAAAAAATTATGAGGATAAACGGTGTGATAACCATGGGACTATTCAGATAGCCAGGTTACAACCCTTAAACCAATCAAGGACCGGGGTTGTAACCCTTCATCTGAACGGAACTTGGTTTTCCATCATTTATCGATAAAATAAAGCACAAGCAATTAGGTCATGTTACACTCTTGTACAGGATCATGGCAAGACTAGACTGGGTTAGACTCCATCCAATCAATTACGGCCAAACAATGAGTATGGCTTGATACTTTAACTAACTAGGGTTATCACTGTCACGTCCCTGAACCAGAATACTAGAGAGCGGGGGAACAGACACAGCCAGCTACGTACATTGAAGTATAATCTACCTCGATATACGGTCACGGCTGTCTAGATGCATGAGGGTTTATCTACAAGCCAACAGTCTCTTATGGTCATGAACAAGCCTAGTGTCTCAATCTCAAGCAAGTAAGTAAATGTTGCAAGATGTTAAATCATCAGACATACACAGTAAGGCATCCCAAACATTACATATTCAGATGATCATGAAACTAATTATACAAAATGTGAAGACTAGCAAGAGTTTCAGTCATACATGATCAACGCTAGGATTCGTCAATCATGTTACAGCCCGTAGGCAGACAGTAAGTAAAGTTGCAAACGAGCTAACACTTGCTCGGCGGCTAAATGCCTCAAAAGAATATTTTTACAAGGGAGTGGGAGAGCAAAATAAGAACCCACTCGTTGCCAGGGTTGTGCCTAGTGGTCACCATCTGGCTGGAAGACAGGGAGATCCTCGGGAGCTACTCCGAAATCTGGCCATACAAAACCAGCTGGGTCAGACCCTAGAAAGCGCAAGTGCCACAAGGAAGGCTTCACTTAAGGACTAAAACCAGCATATTAGCACATGATACATAAAGGATAACGAAAGACATGAGTTAGAGAAAGCAGGGTGATAAACGATAAGATGACTAACGGACTATTCCGGTAACCAAGTTACAACCCGTAAACCAAACAAGGACCGGGGTTGTAACCCTTCACCTGAACAGAACTTAGTCTCTAACCAATTATCGATAAAGTAAAGCATAACAAGCATGTCATGAGATAGCCATGTACTGGATCTAGACAAGACTAGACAAGACTCCATCCATCAATCACGGCCAAGCAATGAGTACGGCTTGATACTTTAACTAACTAGGGTTATCACAAGCCTAGTTACTAACAAGATGCATCGAGATGTTCCGACAACCACAAGTCCTGCAGTCTTAATCCAGGTTATCCGGTCACAAGTTGAGAGAGTTGGATTAGGTGACTTAGAGGTGCAACACATGACAGTGTGCTGGAAATGTGCCATACTCGAGGGCAGGCTACAAGTCCAATTAAAAGCACCCAGATAACGGGACTGCCTGTAGCTGGGAAATCCCTTGATGAACTACTTGATCACTCTAGTCATTATTCTAGTCAGATTCAGTATGAATTCCTGACCGTAGAAATCAGAAATTCATATCCTAGACATGATGCAAGACGAGACATGTAGCTTATACAAGCACAAACACCCACGGTGTCAAGACAAGACTTACTTAGCAAGGCATATCGAGACTATCATGTTAGGTTACTTTATCAAGTCAAGAGTGCGTCACAACGGACCACCATCAAGAATTATCATGTCAAGTTACTTATTACTTGTCAAGATTACTTATCATGTCGTGTCAGATTATCATGTCATATTGCTTGTCAAGCTCACATCGTGTTCATATCGAGTTCATATCAAAAGGTGTAAGGATATAAAATGGGTGCAAAAATCATAAAAAGGGGAAAAACTGGGGACATCATGCGCCCAAGGGGGAGGGGCAAGGGGTACCGTGGCCAACAAGTGGCAATAGCCAAGTTGCGCCCGGATAATAGGTTGCGCCCAAGGTCGGGTCAAGTTGCGCCAGAACGAGTCGGGCCAAGTCATGTTGCGCCAGGCACTAGACTGCGCGAGGCTAGGTTGCGCCTGGCTCGGGTTGCGCCTGACTCAGGTTGCGCCTGACTCAGGTTGCGCTGCGCTAAGGCGCGCGCGCATTGGGTCAGGCTGCGCCGCGCTAAGGAGCGCGCACATTGGGTCAGGCTGCACCGCGCTAAGGAGCGCGCGCAACACAGTGGCACAAGCTAAAAAGCTGGTGCACACTGCTCACTGTCTTCTCCAAATCAGCAGAAATTTTCATGGTTGAAACCATAGCTTCAAAAGTCCATAACTTGGTCAAAACAAGTCCAAATCCAACTTTTCAAAGGTCAAAATTGGATAAAATGAAATTTTCTACAACATAGATTAATTAGTTTTCAAAAATACCAAGTTTTCATAGATCAAAACCAAAAAAATCATGATAAAGGGCAAAACCTAGATCTACAAAAATCTATCCATCAAAACCAAAAATGACTAGTTCTAAAGAGGCTTAGAACTATGAGAGGAAGACATTGGAACAATAAAATCCAAGATCCATCATGAAGCAAGTTATACTTGCCTAGAGCTCTTGGGTGTAGGTGGAGAGGAGTAAATGAAGAAGATGGAGTAGTAAATGCAAAATAATAATGGAGGAGAGAAAAGAAGTTGACTTATATAGCAATCCCTCTCATCTCAACCCAAAATAAACCAAACCAAGCCAAGCCAAGTCATGTTGAACCAAGTTGAACCAAATCAAGTCAAGATTTAAACCAAGGCTAAGCTAAGCAAGATAAGTAAAAATATATGGGTCACCTGACAATTGTCAGAAATTTGTATACGTATCCTGAAAATACGTATAACGGGAAACAGGAGTGACAACTCTACCCACCTTAAAAGAATTCCGTTCTCGGAATTTAATCAAGGGGCTGGAGGTGTCGGGGTGAGCTATACTAATACTGGCAATCTACGACTAGCAGTCAACTAAGCAATCATTCATGCAAGCAAGAAAGTAAAAACATAAGGCATAAGAAAGACATTGTACCTTATGAGTCAAACAAGTGTGGATATCGCGAGCGAATATCATCCTCACGCTCCCACGTTGACTCACCTAAAGATTGATAACCCCAAGCAACACGGACTAACTTAATAGTCTTGTTCTTGAGTATCTTCTCCCTTCGGTCCAATATGGATACGGGCCTTTTCTCATACGAAAGGTTGGTACCAACAACCAATTTCGAATGATCAAGGACATGGCTCGGATCCGGGATATACCATCGTAATTGGGATACATGGAAGACATCATGCATCTCACATAACGACGGCAGAAGAGCGAGACGATAGGACACATCACCTACTCGCTCTAGAATGTCGAACGGCCCTATATACCTAGGACTAAGTTTTCCCCGTACGCCAAATTGAATGATGCCACGGGTAGGCGAGATCCTAAGGAATATGTGGTCGCCGACAGAAAACTCAAGGAGACGCCGATGAGAATCGGCCCAATGGCGCTGACGATCTTGTGCAACTCGAAGATGATCTCTGACTTGTCTGACCACCTCGATTGTCTGCGTAATCATCTCTGGACCAAGCATCTGCCTCTCACCGACATCATTCCAAGCTAAAGGTGATCTGCACTTCCTGCCATACAGTACTTCAAAGGGTGCCATCTGGATACTAGCCTGGAAACTGTTGTTATAGGAGAACTCTACGAAGTGAAGGTGATCTTCCCACGAACCACCGAAGTCGAGTGTACATGAACGCAACATATCTTCAAGAGTCTGGATCGTGCGTTCTGACTGACCATCTGTCTGCGGATGATAAGCTGAACTGAACTTGAGTCGAGTCCCCAAGCTCTCTTGAAGACTCCGCCAAAAGTACGATGTGAATCTTGAATCTCTGTCGGATACAATACTGACTGGTACTCTATACAACCTGACTATCTGCCTGAGGTACATCTCTGCTAGCTGATCCGTCAACTGACCAACTCTGAAGAGGAGAAAATGAGCTACCTTCATGAGGCGATCAACTATAACCCATATAGCATCTCTTCCAGCTGGGAATTTAGGTAACCCAGTTATAAAATCCATGGTAACGTGCTCCCATTTCCATTCTGGGATCGGTAAAGGTTGAAGAAGTCCAGCTGGCCTCTGATGTTTAGCTTTAACTTGTTGGCAAACTAAACAACGAGAGACAAACCGGACTATCTCCCTCTTCATGCCATTCCACCAGAAATACTGACGGATGTTTCGGTACATCTTCGTACCGCCGGGATAAATTGAATACTATGAACTGTGAGCCTCTACCATGATCTCCTGCCTGATATCATCACTAGGTACATAAAGACGCCTTCCATATCGGAGTGCACCGTCTTCGTGAATGCATAACTCTGGTCTTCGTCCTGCTTCACACTCTGCTCTAAGCCGCTGAAGCTTAGAATCTACTGATTGTGCCATCTTGATCCTCTCAACTATGCTGGACTGAACTTGCATACTGGCCATTAATGCCACATTGGTAGGAAGAAGTACTTCTATTCCCATCTTCTGAAGATCTGCTAATAACTTTGGTTGTGCTGTTAGAAAATAAGCTCCTGCACTTCTACTCAATGCGTCTGCAACTACATTGGCCTTCCCAGGATGATACTGCAGGTTGATGTCATAATCCACAAGTAGCTCTAGCCATCTTCTCTGACGCATGTTAAGATCCTTCTGGGTAAACACATACCTAAGACTCTTGTGGTCGGTAAAAATCTTCACCCGATCCCCATACAAATAATGCCTCCACAACTTGAGTACAAAAAACACCGCTGCTAATCTAAGTCATGGGTTGGGTAATTCCTCTCATGATCACGAAGTTGCCGTGATGCATAAGCTACAACCTTTCCATGTTGCATCAAGATACATCCTAATCCCTTGCCGGATGCGTCACAATAAACTAAAAATCCTCCAGTCCCATCTAGAAGCGTGAGAATGGGAGCCGTCATCAATCTCCGCTTCAACTTCTCAAATGAACTCTGACACTCTGCTGTCCAAGCAAACCACACTTCCTTGCGGGTCAACTGCGTCAGTGGTGCTGAAATTCGAGCAAAGTCTGACACAAACTGCCGGTAATAGCCAGCCAATCCTAGGAAACTTCGAACTTCTGCGACGGTGCTAGGTGCTGGCCACGTTTCTATGGCCAATATCTTCTGGGGGTCAACTTTCACTCTACCTCTGGTGATGATGTGACCTAAGTACGAAATGCGATCAAGCCAAAATTCGCACTTACTGAACTTTGCATACAACTGGTGCTTCCTAAGAATCTGAAGAACTATACGAAGATGCTGCTCATGCTCTGCCTCGTTCTTGCTATAGACCAAGATGTCATCTATGAACACTATCACAAACTGATCCAAATAAGGCATGAAGATACGATTCATGAGATCCATGAATATCGCCGGCGCATTGGTCGCTCCAAATGGCATAATAAGGAACTCCCAATGTCCATATCTTGATCTGAATGCTATCTTCGGGATGTCTTGCTCTCTGACTCTGATCTGATGGTACCCTGACCGCAAGTCAATCTTCGAGAATACTGCTGTCCCACTGAGTTGATCAAATAAATCATCTATCCTTGGTAGGGGATATCTGTTCTTTATTGTTACAGAGTTCAAGGTACGATAATCAACACATAATCTTGACGTACCATCCTTCTTCTTCACAAGAAGCATCGGGGCTCTCCAAGGTGATCCACTAGCACGAATGAATCCCTTGGTTCTGAGTTCTTCAATCATTTTGTACAAGATCTCTAATTCTGAAGGTGCCATTCTGTAGACTCTCTCTGACACTGGTGCCGTCCCTGGAATCAAGTCGATAGTGAACTCCATCTCTCTCTGGTGGCATACTGGAAGCTCCTCGGGAAACACATCAGGAAACTCTTCTACTACTCTGGGAAATTGAACTGCTTCTGCTACTGCCATTCGCAATACTGGTAGAAAAGGTTCTACCTTGCCTCTAGAAAATGAAAACTCTGGTTCGCCTAGAATACCAAAATAATCCTGCCAATATGGCAGTCTATTCTTGCGAATTGATCCTTCAACCAATCCATTCCTAGGA
The DNA here is from genome assembly GCA_029216955.1 of Iris pallida. Taxonomy (NCBI): domain Eukaryota; kingdom Viridiplantae; phylum Streptophyta; class Magnoliopsida; order Asparagales; family Iridaceae; genus Iris; species Iris pallida. The sequence continues at coordinate 4,645,691 of JANAVB010010799.1, forward strand.
CCACATCATCGAAAATTCTATCAATCTAGCGGGAAACTCTCTACCGCTAACTACGATTCGACACGAGGAATAGACTCTATCTACCCCTACAAGACCGTTACCAGTAAGTATATTGAGTCTTACTGATAATGACTCGGGCTCCAGTCCTATCCGTGTTGCGAATCGTGCAGACATAAATGAATGCGATGCACCCGAATCAAACAATACTGATACTGGAAAAGAGTTGACGAGAATGGTACCTGCCACCACCTCACCTGAAGCCAATTCTTCTGCTACGGATAGAGCCATATCCTGACCTTGTCCTCTTGGTGCTGGTCTCCTCTGGTGGTGACCTCTCTGCCTGTTTTGGATCTGAACCTGGGCATACTGCTGAGCCTGAGGCGGCAATAGCCTCGGAGGCTGATACTGCTGCTGCACTGGTGCTGGACCCCTAACCGATGGACTGGTTAGGTTTGACGACGATGAACTGGCTCTATTCGGATAGGACCCTATCTTGTGATCCGGTGCCCCACAAGCCAAGCACAATCCCTGTACTCTACGACACTCTGATACTACGTGCCCTGGCTTTCCACAATGAGTGCAGCCCATTATGGAAGACTGTTTCTGCTTTTGCTGCTGAGGATACGTCGGCGTCGAATGCTGAACCGACGAAACTGTGGTCGTCCTCCTAGGAGCTCCAATAGTCAAGGCCCTAGCTGCCGGGGATGATGCCGAGGACAAACTCATCTGCCCATGGGACCTCTTCCTACTTCCGGTTCGGTCCACTATCCTCTGAGAAGTATACTCATGCCTCTTCGCTGCTTGCAAGACGGCATCAAATGTCTGGTGCTCGAACTACTCCACTGCTAGAATGATCTCTAGGTGGAGTCCCTGCTGGAACCGCTGGGCTCGGTCCAATTCGGTCGCCACCAAGGTGGGAGCAAACCGACTAAGCCTAGAAAACTCGGCCGCATATCCATCGATCGTCCTTCCCATCTGCTTGAGATTGCTGAATCTGGTCTGTAGATCATACCGAGCTACTGCATCAAAGTACTTGGTCTGGAACTTGTTGCTGAACACCGCCCGTGAGACAGGCGTCGGTAATCCAACTGCTAGCATCGCCCACCAGCTGCGGGCTAAGTCTAACAACTGCAGGCGCACAACGGCCACCTTTTTATTCTCAGGAATCCTAGCTGCTTCCAGGATAACCTCTGTATCCTAAAGCCAAGCATCAGCAGCAATAGCATCTTCAGTACCGTCAAAAAAAGGAGGGTTGAGACGCTTGAAGCTGTTGGCCGCGTTGTTCCCATGGTAACCAACTCTGCCCATGGCATCTTGTACTGTCTGGTGCAGGGCATCGCCCCGACGATTTTGAGATGCAAGCTATTCTCTGATGAGACCCACCAGGGTTCCATTATCAGGCTCTGCAGGCTGGACGGGTTGAACTGGGGGCTCTGGATCCCCGGAATACATGACTCGGGAGGCCGCTCCAGAGTGCTGGGCTTGGTCTCCAGGTTGCTGTTGGTCCACTGGAGGTGCTCCACTTTGCTGATCGGTAGGACCAGGAACAATTCCGTAGAAGAAACGACAGGAGGAACAATAAGGAAGGACCATGATAGATCGAGGATATAAACATGTGATCAGGTCAAGAATTCGAAAAGATTAGAAGACACGATTAGAGATCAAGGGCGAGTGCTGATTGAGACATCTATTCAGTGAAACCCTCGCACATTTTGATTTACAAGACCTGTATGGGCCACCACTTAAACCGTGTCACGTCCCTAAACCAGAATACTGGTGAGCGGGGGAACGGACACAGCCAGCTACGTACATTGAAGTATAATCTACCTCGATATACGGTCACGACTGTCTAGATGAATGAGGGTTTATCTACAAGCCAACACTCTCTTATGATTATGAACAAGCCTAGTGTCTCAATCTCAAGCAAGTAAGTAAATGTTCCAAGATGTTAGATCATCAGACATACACAATAAGGCGTCCCAAACATTACATATTAAGATGATCATGAAGCTAGTCATACAAAATGTGAAGACTAGCAAAAGTTTCAGTCATACATGATCAACCCTAGGATTTGTCAATCATGTTACAGTCCGTAGGCAGACAGTAAGTAAAGTTGCAAACGAGCTAATACTTGCTCGACGGCTAAACGCCTCAAAAGAATATTTTTACAAGGGAGTGGGAGAGCAAAATAAGAACCCACTCGTTGCCAGGGTTGCGCCTAGTGGTCACCATCTGGCTGAAAGACAAGGAGATCCTCGGGAGCTACTCCAAAATTTGGCCATACAAAACCAGCTGGGTCAGACCCTAGAAAGAGCAAGTGCCACAAGGAAGGATTCACTTAAGGACTAAAACCAGCATATTAGCACATGATACATAAAGGATAACGAAAGACATGAGTTAGAGAAAGCAGGGTGATAAATGATAAGATGACTAACGGACTATTCCGGTAACCAAGTTACAACCCGAAAACCAAACAAGGACCGGAGTTGTAACCCTTCACCTGAACAGAACTTAGTCTCTAACCAATTATTGATAAAGTAAAACATAAAAAGTATGGCATGAGATAGCCATGTACTGGATCTAGACAAGACTAGACAAGACTCCATCCATCAATCACGGCCAAGCAATGAGTACGGCTTGATACTTTAACTAACTAGGGTTATCACAAGCCTAGTTACTAACAAGATGCATCGAGATGTTCCGACAGCCACAAGCCCTGCAGTCTTAATCCAGGTTATCCGATCACAAGTTGAGAGAGTTGGATTAGGTGACTTAGAGGTGCAACACATAATAGTGTGCTGGAAATGTGCCCTACTCGACGGCAGGCTACAAGTCCAATTAAAAGCACCCAGATAACGGAACTGCCTGTAGCTGGGAAATCCCTTGATGAACTACTTGATCACTCTAGTCATTATCCTAGTCAGATTCAGTATGAATCCCTGACCGTGGAAATTAGGAATTCATATCCTAGACATGATGCAAGACGAGACATGTAGCTTATACAAGCACAAACACCCACGGTGTCAAAACAAGACTTACTTAGCAAGGCATATCGAGACTATCATGTTAGGTTACTTTATCAAGTCAAGAGTGCGTCACAATGGACCACCATCAAGAATTATCATGTCAAGTTACTTGTTACTTGTCAAGATTACTTATCATGTCGTGTCAGATTATCATGTCATATTGCTTGTCAAGCTCACATCGTGTTCATATCGAGTTCATATCAAAAGGCATAAGGATATAAAATGGGTGCAAAAATCATGAAAAGGGGAAAAACTGGGGACATCATGCGCCCAAGGGGGAGGTACAAGGGGTACCGTGGCTAACAAGTGGCATTAGCCAAGTTGCGCCCGGATAATAGGTTGCGCCCAAGGTCGGGTCAAGTTGCGCCAGAACGAGTCGGGCCAAGTCATGTTGCGCCAGGCACTAGACTGCGCGAGGCTAGGTTACGCCTGGCTCGGGTTGCTCCTGACTCAGGTTGCGCCTGACTCAGGTTGCGCCTGACTCAGGTTGCGCTACGCTAAGGAGCACGCGCATTGGGTCAGGCTGCGCCGTGCTAAGGAGCGCGCGTATTGGGTCAGGCTGCGCCGCGCTAAGGAGCGCGCACATTGGGTCAGGCTGCGCCGCGCTAAGAGCACGCGCAACACAGTGGCGCAAGCTAGAAAGCTGGCATACACTGCTCACTGTCTTCTCCAAATCAGCAGAAATTTCCATGGTTGAACCCATAGCTTCAAAAGTCCATAACTTGGTCAAAACAAGTCCAAATCCAACTTTTTAAAGGTCAAAATTGGATAAAATAAAATTTTCTACAACATGATTAATTAGTTTTCAAAAATACCAAGTTTTCATAGATCAAAACCAAGAAAATCATGATAAAGGGCAAAACCTAGATCTACAAAAATCTATCCATCAAAACAAAAAATGACTAGTTCTACAGAGGCTTAGAACTAAGAGAGGAAAACATTGGAACAATAAAATCCAAGATCCATCATGAAGTAAGTTACACTTGCCTAGAGCTCTTGGGTGTAGGTGGAGAGGAGTAAATGAAGAAGATGGAGAAGTAAATGCAAAATAATAATGGAGGAGAGAGAAGAAGTTGACTTATATAGCAACCCCTCTCATCTCAACCCAAAATAAACCAAACCAAGCCAAGACAAGTCATGTAGAACCAAGTTGAACCAAATCAAGTCAAGATTTAAACCAAGGCTAAACTAAGCAAGATAAGTAAAAATATACGGGTCACCTGACAATTGTCAGAAATCCGTATACGTATCCTAAAATACGTATAACGGAAAACGGGAGTGACAATCACATGCCTAGTTACTAGCAAGATGCAATGAGATATTCCAACAGCCACAAGCCCTGCAGACCATCCAGGTTATCCAGGTCGAATATCCGTTCATGAAGGGTGCAACATATGACAGTGTGCTGGAAATGTGCCCTACTCTTCGGCAGGCTACAAGTCCACTTGCACGCCCAGATAACGGGATTGCCTGTAGCTGGAAAATCTCTTCATGACTACTGGGTTATTCTAGTTATTAGCCTTAATCAATTTTAGTAGGTACCCCTGACCGTGGTACTCAGGGGTCCCTGCCCTAGACATGATGCGAGACAGTATTGGTTCACTTATACAAACACAATCATCCACGGTGTCCAGGCCATTCATTCTTGTCATGTAATATTAACTATCGCAACAACATTCAATAGTTCCCATCAGGCTTGCTTACCATGTCTTGTCAAGTCATGTCATGTCATATCAGTTACTTGTCATACCATGCCATGTACAATTATCTGTCCAGTCATGTCAATCAATTCGTGATTTATCAAGTTCATGAAAAGTGCAAGGACATAAAGACAATCGGGTACGCAAAAGGGGGCTCAAGACTCTACGCTAGCGAACCACTACGCTAGGCCAAGAGGTGCCAAGCGTAAAAATGGCTTTACACGAGCAAGACCAAGGAAAGACCGCTTCTACGCGAGCAGGAGCCCTACGCGAGAGGAAACTCTACGTGGGCAAGGCTCTACGCATAGCAAGCACCCTATGCAAGCGAAACTTTACGCGCACGAGCACCCAAGTAAAACTCTACGCACGCAAGGCTATATGCGAGCGAGGGAGAGTCTACGCGAGTGAGGCTCTACGCACGGGGCACTCTACGCTAGCGAGACTCTACGCGGCAGAAGAATACACGAGCGCGAGTCTACGCGAGCGGAAAGGCCCCTGCGTAGAGTTCAAGTGAACTCGGCGTAGAAGGATTACGCTGGCACGCAATGCGTGGGCGTAAAAGGGACACTACGCTGGCACGTTTAAGACGTATGCATAAAAAAGGAGAAACACTAAGCTAGCATGTTAAAACGTGTTTGTAAAGGAGGAAATGCTACGCTGGCACGTTAAACGTGGGCGTAAAACTAAATACTACGCTAGCACGTAAGAACGTGTGCGTAAAACTTCATCTTCTCCCCAAGGCCAAGACAAGCAGGCGTAAAAGCTCAAGAGCTCAAGAAAGCCCCATCTCGGTCAAGACTCGATGAAATCCAACCATTCCAAAACCAAACTTGCGTAACATCAGAATGCCTTCTACATAGAACTATTAGTTTTTGAAAATAAGCCAGTTTAGTAGATCAAAACCGAAAAATCCAAAAATGTAACAAATTTAGATCTACATGAAATAAACCATGGAAACTAAAAATACTAAGTACTAAAGTCTTAGAATCTCATGAGAAAGACAGTGGAACAATAAAACTTGAGTTCCTCCATGAAGCAAGTTGCATTTGCCTACGGTGGTGCTCGGTGGAGAAGAAATGAGGAAGAAGAAAAGAAGTAGTAATTGAGTAATGAATGAGGAGAGAGAATGGTTGTTGGGTTAATAAATGAGGATGGTGGTAGGTAGGGGTTTGCATATCAACCCAAACTGTAGCTTTCCTTCCCGGAGAATTTTTTTAAAATATTTTTTGATTTAAATAGTGATTTTAGATTTTTATAAAGGATTATTTATTTAATTATTACGGTAGATGATTTTATCCATGGTTGAGTTTTGAAGTACCAAACGACTAGGAATCATGGCACGGATAGTGCAGTGGCGTGCCTTGACTAGTGTATTAGCCATGCCAAGGAAGACCTAGCCATACGTGTGTCCTAACTAGGAAAACCAGGCCATGTTACGACTTAACCCTTATCGAAGATTCTATTTATTATTTAATTATATTATTGAGTTTTAGAGAACCATGTTGTATATAACCTTTCCAGATTGAGCCCAAGTCAAATCCAGTCCATGTAGGCATGTAGCGGGACAAAATACGGCCTTGTAGACATGTTTGGTAAACACAAATATTTTTGTATATATTTTAAGAATTGGCAATTATTTTCTAAATATTTGTTATATGTACATTATAGGTGTTATTATTATTAAATAATGTTTTAGAAATTTTGTATGATCTTTTAAAACCAGATAAATAGTGTGCGCATTGTATCAATCAAAAATGACAATCAGCCTACTATAAATTGTCATTAGGATTATTATTTATTATTATTTATAATTATTAGTTTATTGTATTTTATTATTATTATTATATGTACACATGTATATATATGTATAACACAATCCTAGAAGAAGATTGCTAAGATTGTATTTAGAATTTTCTGAATAACTATTTATGGATTTACATGTATATTATATATATTATATTTGTGTGTACGTATATGTATATATAAATATATATTATATTGTGTGTACGTATATGTATATATAAATATATATATTATATTTGTGTGTACGTATATTTTTATATATATATATATTTTATATATATATATATATATATATATATATATATATATATATATATATATATATATATATATATATATATATATATATATATAGGAGGTACATGTATATATATAGGTATATATTTATTTATGCTAGTAAAAAGACAAAGGAAATGATCAAAGCAGCAGCGGGCCCATGAGCCAGGCCCACATGCAAAACTTTCCAGCCCAACAAAGCAGGCCCGAACCGAGCCTACAGCCGCTGCTTATTTCTCAAGGCCGCTCGGCCTTAGCCCGACCTGTCCCTGTATACGCACATATATGTGTAGAAACGAGGGAAAGAAAGCTCGACTACTACAAACACTAAACCAGCGCAGCCATCCCCGACCCTGGGCGACCACCCACGCGCTCGCAGCACCGCCGCGCACGGCCAGCGCCGTCGGACTCCAGCAAGGCGCGCGTAACCGACAGCAAGCGCGCGGACAGCAGGGACACCATGGCAGCAGCAATGGTACTGGACAGCTCTCTTCGTGGCGTGCTCTCCGCTTCCTCTCTCGACCATTTTCGAATCGTCACCTCAGGTATGCAGCCAACCTATACGAGTCCATATCCCTTCAATTATTTTTTATTTTAAATAAACTAGGTTGTCCAGAAATTAGGCACAACAATCGTCCAATAACTGTCAAAACAGGACACGTAAGACAGTCCACACCCCATGTTCGGGGATCGATTCCGATCGATCTTGTAACAGTTTAGAAGTTATAATTGAATAACAGTTATAGACCCCATGTAGAACTCTAAAACCCTTCAGATAGATTAATTTTTCATTCACTGTATATAGAGTAATTGATTGTAAAGTTGATTAAAAATCTGTTTTTTGAAAAATAAAAAAAAGAAAAATCCTTCGATACGACGTGCATTCTGCCAAATCGGGCGACTTGGTCGCGAACCGAAAGCATTGAAAGGTGCGTAACGGCTTCGTGGATGTGTGGGCTTTGACGGAATTCAAATTGGTCGCGTGTGTGCGACGAATTTGATACGTATTCGTCAAAATTTACCGTATCGGCCTCTGTACAAGTTTTCTAATTACTTCGTGCACGTTCGTCAGATAGAGACGAAACTTACGCCAATATGACCGTATCATTTTTCTGGTCCTGTATGCCAAGTTTGGTCTGATTCTGAGACAGTTGATAAAATCGTCGTTTTGTGGGTCCCGCGGTCCGACTCAACGGATGATTTTGTGCACGGCCCGTCGGAATTTAACTTTGGACATACGGTTGGATTCGTATCGGAAAACCGGATCTGTAGACATATAGTTTGAGGACTTTAGAGACCATTGACTCTGGCACGATTTTCGGTACAAAGTGGGTCCAACGGCGGACATCGTTTTTGCCCAAAATTACCGTTTTACCCCTGTATCCAGATTGGACTTAAGGACAGGCAATCCTAGCTAATTTAACTATTCTGAGACTGTTGGCATTGTCTGTTTCAGCTTTCGGAGATAGGTGTGATGATTTGGACTTCTTGGCTTAGTAGTGGACTAGATTGTTATTGGATCTGCGTGCAACCTTCAGGCAAGATATCTTGCCTCCCTCTAAAGTTTATTTACATGCATATTTATATTATTATACAGTTTTACTAGTTGATTATTTATATGTGATTTGTATATCATGCCTGCTAGCATATATATAGCCCTGTTTATAATTAAGCTTTGTAGTTCATATTGGATATACGTATATATAGTTCTTGTTCATAGTTAACTTTGTGGTTCATATTGGATCGGTTTTCTCGTGTATCGTGATTGGGTCGTGTCGTGTCATCACTTGTACTTGGACTGAGTCGCATCGTGTCATAGGATGAATAAGTCATAACGAAACTGCTTTACCTCCTTGTCTTGAATCTTGAAGCTAACCTACGAGTCCACATCAGGGGCGAGGGTTAGTAGTTAAGCTAACCTGCGAGTCCACATTAGGGGCGAGGGTTAGTAGTTATCTGTCCACACCTGCGAGTCCGTATTAGGGACGAGGGTGAAGCTAGCCTGCGAGTCCACATCAGGGACGAGGGTTAGTAGTATTTGGTTCACACCTACGAATCCACACTAGGGACGAGGGTGATGCTAGCCTACGAGTCCACACCAGGGACGAGGGTTAGTAGTATTTGGTTCACACCTGCGAGTCCACACTAGGGACGAGGGTGATGCTAGCCTGCGAGTCAACACTTGGGGCGAGGCTAGTAGTTGTTCAAACCTGCGAGTCCACACTAGGGGCGAGGGTTTGAGTATTCGATTGGTTATCCATTGATATCGTGGTATCGTGTTCTCTTGTTTTTCCCCAGCAGTTCGTTTAGGCGTAGTGGTTCTTCCAGTCGTGTATAGTCGTGTTTTCGTGCTGATTGGTCTTTTCTCGTTTATTTTCTGTATTTTCTTTATTGCATGATAAACTGCTAGATAGGCATATTTTTATGTATCTTGCTATGTCCCCTGTGGACCTGATGATCTCTTCAGGTTAGTTATTGCGTGGAGTTAGTTAGCAGCTCTGGATGGCGGATGATTATGACACTTGTGGGGTCCGGATGTGATGATATTGCTTGCGGGATTCAGGTATTGATACCATGTTTATTATCCAGCTCGTGCTTTCCTTTCATCATTATGATATATCATATTTATTGATTCAGTTTATATACTCATGTTATTTCTTGGAGTCTAATCGGACATACATGCTAGTGGGCTGCAGACCACGACCCATAGTGTTCATTCTTGTTTTATTTGATTCTTGTGGATTGAGATATAGTTTAGATTTGACATGATACCCATGACCTTGACAGCTTATACGTATTCGAGTTGGGCTGGAGTCCGCTCGATACGTAGCTGGCTTGATCACGAGCTCGCGTCCAAAAAGCGGGTGCGGGTCTTGACAAGTTTTTTTGGTGGCCCATACAGGTCAGAGCATATCGTATCGGTTACGTAACTGTACTGATACGAGCCTGCGACTTTGACTAAACCTTTAGAAATCTCAATCCACTCTGCTTGAAAATTCTCCTAGAAATTCTCTACGTCCTTGAAAACTCCATAATTGCTCTCGATTATACTTCCTTGCTTTCCGTACCATTGATTCTCGTCGCTTCATATTCCGGGGTGACGAATGATCGTGCTGTCTAGAATTTATTAGAAATTCTTAAATTATAGTATAATATTGCTTGACTATTGAATGTTTTGTTGTTTGTAGATATGAGAGATTATACATACCATATGTCCTAGATATTTTGGTAGAATTATTAGTCACTGGTTAGAAGATTATAAGATTTTAGTGACCTGTGTTCCAAGAGAGTAGTATGACCTAAGGTGGGTAGCAGTCCTCGAGATTTCGTAAATACCAAATGACTAGAGAAGGCCATAAAATATTTTTGGAGAAATTAAATTTATGGAGATCAAGGTTATAGTTGACTTTGATTTTTAAGGGATAGTCATGAATTGGAATCTCGAGGACGAAATTATTTTAAGGTGGGTAGATTTGTAGCTTCCCTTCCCGGAGAATTTTTTTTGAAATTTTTTTTGATTTAAATAGTGATTTTAGATTTTTATAAAGGATTATTTAGTTAATTATTACGGTAGATGATTTTAGCCATTGTTGAGTTTTGAAGTACCAGACGACTAGGAATCATGGCACGGATAGTGCAGTGGCGTGCCTTGACTAGTGTATTAGCCATGCCAAGGAAGACCTAGCCATAAGTGTGTCCTAACTAGGAAAACCGGGCCATGTTGCGACTTAACCCTTACCGAAGATTCTATTTATTATTTAATTATATTATTGAGTTTTAGAGGATCAGGTTGTACGTAACCTGTCCAGATTGATCCCAAGTCAAATCCAGTCCATGTAGGCATGTAGCGGGACAAAATACGGCCTTGTAGACATGTTTGGTAAACGCAAATATTTTTGTATATATTTTAAGAATTGGCAATTATTTTCTAAATATTTGTTATATGTACATTATAGGTGTTATTATTATTAAATAATGTTTTACAAATTTTGTATGATCTTTTAAAACCAGATAAATAGTGTGCACGTTGTATCAATTAAAATGACAATCAGCCTATTATAAATTGTCATTAGGATTATTATTTATTATTATTGGTTTATTGTATTTTATTATTATTATTATTATTATTATTATATGAACACATGTATATATATGTATAACACAATCCTAGAAGAAGATTGCTAAGATTGTATTTAGAATTTTCTGAATAACTATTTATGGATATACATGTATATTATATATATTATATTTGTGTGTACGTATATGTATATATAAATATATATTATATTGTGTGTACGTATATGTATATATAAATATATATTATATTTTGTGTACGTATATGTATATATAAATATATATTATATTGTGTGTACGTATATGTATATATAAATATATATTATATTTGTGTGTTCGTGTATATATATATATATATATATATATATATATATATATATATATATATATATATATATATACATATATATATATATATATATATATATATATTTTATATATAAATAAATAAATAAATAATATATATATATATATATATATATATATATATATATATTATATATATATATATAAATATAAATATAAATATAAATATAAATATATATATATATATATATATATATATATATATATATATATATATATATATATATATATATATATATATATATATATATATATATATATACATAGGAGGTACATGTATATATATAGGTATATATTTATTTATGCTAGTAAAAAGACAAAGGAAATGATCAAAGCAGCAGCGGTCCCATGAGCCAGGCCCACATGCAAAACTTCCCAGCCTAACAAAGCAGGCCCGAACCCAGCCTACAGCTGCTGGTTATTTCTCAAGGCCGCTCGGCCTTAGCCCGAACTGTCCCTGTATACGCGCATATATGTGTACAAATGAGGGAAAGAAAGCTCGACTACTACAAACCCTAAACCAGCGCAGCCATCCCCGACCCTGGGCGACCACCCACGCGCTCGCAGCACCGCCGCGCGCGGCCAGCGCGGCCGGACTCCGACAAGGTACGCGTAACCGACAACAAGCGTGCGGACAGCAGGGACACCATGGCAGCAGCAATGGCACTGGACAGCTCTCTTCGTGGCGTGCTCTCTGCTTCCTCCCTCGACCGTTTTTTCGAATCGTCGCTTCAGGTATACAGCCAACCTATATGAGTCTATACCCCTTCAATTATTTTTTATTTTAAACGAACTAGGTTGTCCAGAAATTAGGCACAAACATCGTCCAATAACTGTCAAAACAGGACACGTAAGACAGTCTACACCCCATGTTCGGGGATCGATTCCGATCGATCTTATAACAGTTTGAATAACAGTTATAGACCCCATGTTGAACTCTAAAACCCTTCAGATAGATTAATTTTTCATTCACTGTATATGGAGTAATTAGATTGTAAAGTTGATTAAAAATCTGTTTTTCAAAAAATAAAAAATAGGAAAATCCTTCGATACGACGTGCGTCCCGCTAAATCGGGCAACTTGGTCACGAACCGAAAGCATCGAAAGGTGCGTAACGGCTTCGTGGACGTGTGGGCTTTGACGGAATTCAAATTGGTCGCGTGTGCGCGACGAATTTGATGCGTATCCGTCAAAATTTACCGTATCGGCCTCTGTGCAAGTTTCCTAATTACTTTGTACATGTTCGTCAGATCGAGACAAAACTTGCGCCAACAGGACCGTATCATTTTTCTGGTCCTGTATGCCAAGTTAAGTCTGATTCTGAGACAGTTGATAAAATGGCCGTTTTGCGGGTCCCATGGTCCGACTCAACGGGTGATTTTGTGCACGGCCTGCCGGAATCCAACTTTGGACATACGGTTGGGTTTGTATCAGAAAACCGGATCCATAGACATGTAGTTTGACGACTTTAGAGACCATTGACTCTGGCACGATTTTTGATGCAAAGTGGGTCCAACAGCGGACATCGTTTTTGCCCGAAATTACTGTTTTGTTCCTGTGTCCAGAATTGGACTTAAGGACAGGCAATCCTAGCTAATTTGACTATTCTGAGACTGTTGGTATTGTCTGTTTCATCTTTCAGAGATAGGTGTGATGATTTGGACTTCTTGGCTTAGCAGTGGACTAGATTGTTATTGGATCTGCGTGCAACCTCCAGGCAAGATACCTTGCCTCCCTCTACAGTTTATTTACATACATATTTATATTATTATACAGTTTTACTAGTTGATTATTTATATGTGATTTGTATATCATGCCTGCTAGCATATATATAGCCTTGTTTATAATTAAGCTTTGTAGTTCATATTGGATATACGTATATATAGTTCTTGTTCATAGTTAACTTTGTGGTTCATATTGGATCGGTTTTCTCATGTATCGTGATTGGGTCGTGTCGTGTCATCACTTATACTTGGACTGAGTCGAATCGTATCATAGGATGAATAAGTCATAACGGAACTGCTTTACCTCCTTGTCTTGAATCTTGAAGCTAACCTGCGAGTCCACATCAGGGGCGAGGGTTAGTAGTTAAGCTAACCTGCAAGTCCACATTAGGGGCGAGGGTTAGTAGTTATCTGTCCACACCTGCGAGTCCACATTAGGGACGAGGGTGAAGCTAGCCTGCGAGTCCACACCAGGGACTAGGGTTAGTAGTATTTGGTTCACACCTGCGAGTCCACACTAGGGACGAGGGTGATGTTAGCCTGCGAGTCCACACCAGGGACGAGGGTTAGTAGTATTTGGTTCACACTTGCGAGTCCACACTAAGGACGAGGGTGATGCTAGCCTGCGAGTCTACACTAGGGGCGAGGGCTAGTAGTTGTTCAAACCTGCGAGTCCACACTAGGGGTGAGGGTTTGAGTATTCGATTGGTTATCCATTGACATCGTGATATCGTGTTCTCTTGTTTTTCTCCAGCAGTTCGTTTAGGCGTAGTGGTTCTTCCAGTCGTGTATAGTCGTATTTTCGTGCTGATTGGTCTTTTCCCGTTTATTTTCTGTATTTTCTTTATTGTATGATAAACTGCTAGATAGGCATATTTTTATGTATCTTGCTATGTCCCCTGAGGACCTGATGATCTCTTCAGGTTAGTTATTACGTGGATTTAGTTAGCAGCTCTGGATGGCGGATGATTATAACACTTGTGGTGTCCGGATGTGATGATATTGCTTGCGGGATTCAGGTATTGATACCATGTTTATTATCCAGCTCGTGCTTTCCTTTCATCATTATGATATATTATATTTATTGATTCAGTTTATAGACTCATGTTATTTCTTGGAGTCTAATCGGACATGCATGCTAGTGGGCTGCAGACCACGACCCATAGTGTTCATTCTTATTTTATTTGATTCTTGTGGATTGAGATATAGTTTAGATTAGACATGATACCCATGACCTTGACAGCTTATACGTATTCGAGTCGGGTTGGAGTCCGCTCGATACGTAGCTGGCTTGCTCACGAGCTCGCGTCCGAAAAGCGGGTACGGGTCGTGACAAGTATTTTTGGTAGCCCATGTAGGTCAGAGCATATCGTATCGGTTACGTAACTGTACTGATACGAGCCTGCGACTTTGACTAAACCTTTAGAAATCTCAATCCACTCTGCTTGAAAATTCTCCTAGAAATTCTCTACGTCCTTAAAAACTCCATAATTGCTCTCGATTATACTTCCTTGCTTTTCGTACCATTGATTCTCGTCGCTTCCTATTCCGGGGTGACGAATGATCGTGCTGTCTAGAATTCATTAAAAATTCTTAAATTATAGTATAATATTGCTTGACTATTGAATGTTTTGTTGTTTGTAGATATGAGAGATTATACATACCATATGTCCTAGATATTTTGGTAGAATTATTAGTCACTGGTTAGAAGATTATAAGATTTTAGTGACCTGTGTTCCAAGAGAGTAGTATGACCTAAGGTGGGTAGCAGTCCTCGAGATTTCGTAAATACCAAATGACTAGAGAAGGCCATAAAATATTTTTGGAGAAATTAAATTTGAGGAGATCAAGGTTATAGTAGAATTTGATTTTTATGGGATAGTCATGAATTGGAATTTCGAGGACGAAATTATTTTAAGGTGGGTAGATTTGTAGCTTCCCTTCCCGGAGAATTTTTTTTTGAATTTTTTTTTTGTTTTAAATAGTGATTTTAGATTTTATAAAGAATTATTTAGTTAATTATTACGGTAGATGATTTTAGCCATGGTTGAGTTTTGAAGTACCATACGACTAGGAATCATGGCACGGATAGTACAGTGGCGTGCCTTGACTAGTGTATTAGACATGCCAAGGAAGACCTAGCCATAAGTGTGTCCTAACTAGGAAAACCAGGCCATGTTGCGACTTAACCCTTACCGAAGATTCTATTTATTATTTAATTATATTATTGAGTTTTAGAGAACCAGGTTGTACGTAACCTGTCCAGATTGAGCCCAAGTCAAATCCAGTCCATGTAGGCTTGTAGCGGGACGAAATACGGTCTTGTAGACATGTTTGGTAAATACAAATATTTTTGTATATATTTTAAGAATTGGCAATTATTTTCTAAATATTTGTTATATGTACATTATAGGTGTTATTATTATTAAATAATGTTTTACAAATTTTGTATGATCTTTTAAAACCAGATAAATAGTGTGCGCGTTGTATCAATCAAAAATGACAATCAGCCTATTATAAATTGTTATTAGGATTATTATTTATTATTATTGGTTTATTGTATTTTATTATTATTATTATATGTATACATGTATATATATGTATAACACAATCCTAGAAGAAGATTGCTAAGATTGTATTTAGAATTTTTTGAATAACTATTTATGAATATACATGTATATTATATATATTATATTTGTGTGTACGTATATGTATATATAAATATATATTATATTGTGTGTACGTATATGTATATATAAATATATATTATATTGTGTGTACGTATATGTATATATAAATATATATTATATTTGTGTACGTGTATACATATATATATATATATATATATATATATATATGAGGTACATGTATATATGTAGGTATATATTTATTTATGCTAGCAAAAGGACAAAGGAAATGATCAAAGCAGCAGCGGGCCCATGAGCCAGGCCCACATGTAAAACTTCCCAGCCCAACAAAGCAGGCCCGAACCCAGCCTACAGCCGCTGCTTATTTCTCAAGGCCGCTTGGCCTTAGCCCGACCTGTCCCTGTATACGCGCATATATGTATAGAAACGAGGAAAAGAAAGCTCGACTACTATAAACCCTAAACCAGCGCAGCCATCCCCGACCCTGGGCGACCACCCACGCGCTCGCAGCACGGCCGTGCGCGGCCAGCGCCGTCGGACTCCGGCAAGGCGCACATAACCGACAGCAAGTGCGCGGACAGCAGGGACACCATGGCAGCAGCAATGACACTGGACAGCTCTCTTCGTGGCGTGCTCTCCGCTTCCTCCCTCGACCGTTTTTCGAATCGTCGCCTCAGGTATGTAGCCAATCTATACGAGTCTATACCCCTTCAATTATTTTTTATTTTAAACGAACTAGGTTGTCTAAAAATTAGGCACAAACATCGCCCAATAACTGTCAAAACAGGACACGTAAGACAGTCCACACCCCATGTTCGGGGATCGATTCCGATCGATCTTGTAACAGTTTAGAAGTTATAATTGAATAACAGTTATAGACCCCATGTAGAACTCTAAAACCCTTTAGATAGATTAATTTTTCATTTACTGTATATGGAGTAATTAGATTGTAAAGTTGATTAAAAATCTATTTTTCGAAAAATAAAAAATAGGAAAATCCTTCGATACGACGTGCGTTCCGCCAAACCGGGCGACTTGGTCGCGAACCGAAAGCATCAAAAGGTGCGTAACGGCTTCGTGGACGTGTGGGATTTGACGGAATTCAAATTGGTCGCGTGTGCGCGACGAATTTGATGTGTATCCGTCGAAATTCACCGTATCGGCCTCTGTGCAAGTTTTCTAATTACTTCGTGCACGTTCGTCAGATCGAGACGAAACTTGCGCCAACAGGACCGTATCATTTTTCTGGTCCTGTATGCCAAGTTTGGTCTGAGTCTGAGACAGTTGATAAAATTGCCGTTTTGCGGGTCCCACGGTCCGACTCAACGGGTGATTTTGTGCACGGCCCGCCGGAATCCAACTTTGGACATACGGTTGGGTTTATATCGAAAAATCGGATCCGTAGACATGTAGTTTGATGACTTTAGAGACCATTGACTCTGGCACGATTTTTGGTGCAAAATGGGTCCAACGACGGACATCGTTTTTGCCCGAAATTACCGTTTTGCCCCTGTGTCCAGAATTGGACTTAAGGACAGGTAATCCTAGCTAATTTGACTATTCTGAGACTGTTGACATTGTCTGTTTCAGCTTTCGGAGATAGGTGTGATGATTTGGACTTCTTGGCTTAGTAGTGGACTAGATTGTTATTGGATCTGCGTACAACCTCCATGCAAGATACCTTGCCTTCCTCTACAGTTTATTTACATGCATATTTATATTATTATACAGTTTTACTAGTTGATTATTTATATGTGATTTGTATATCATGCCTGCTAGCATATATATAGCCTTGTTTATAATTAAGCTTTGTAGTTCATATTGGATATACGTATATATATTTCTTGTTCATAGTTAACTTTGTGGTTCATATTGGATCAGTTTTCTCGTGTATCATGATTGGGTCATGTCGTGTCATCACTTGTACTTAGACTGAGTCACATCGTGTCATAGGATGAATAAGTCATAACGGAACTGCTTTACCTCCTTGTCTTGAATCTTGAAGCTAACCTGCGAGTCCACATCAGGGGTGAGGGTTAGAAGTTAAGCTAACCTGCGAGTCCATATTAGGGGCAAGGATTAGTAGTTATCTGTCCACACCTGCGAGTCCACATTAGGGACGAGGGTGAAGCTAGCCTGCGAGTCCACACCAGGGACGAGGGTTAGTATTATTTGGTTCACACCTGCGAGTCCACACTAGGGACGAGGGTGATGCTAGCCTGCGAGTCCACACCAGGAACGAGGGTTAGTAGTATTTGGTTCACACCTGCGAGTCCACACTAGGGACGAGGGTGATGCTAGCCTACGAGTCCACACTAGGGACGAGGGCTAGTAGTTGTTCAAACCTGCGAGTCCACACTAGGGGCGAGGGTTTGAGTATTCGATTGGTTATCCATTGACATCGTGTTCTCTTGTTTTTCCCCAGCAGTTCCTTTAGGCGTAGTGGTTCTTCCAGTCGTGTATAGTCGTATTTTCGTGCTGATTGGTCTTTTCCTGTTTATTTTTTGTATTTTCTTTATTGCATGATAAACTGCTAGATAGGCATATTTTTATGTATCTTACTATGTCCCCGGAGGACCTGATGATCTCTTCAGGTTAGTTATTGCGTGGAGTTAGTTAGCAGCTCTGGATGGCGGATGATTATGACACTTGTGGGGTCCGGATGTGATGATATTGCTTGCGGGATTCAGGTATTAATACTATGTTTATTATCCAACTCGTGCTTTTCTTTCATCATTATGACATATCATATTTATTGATTCAGTTTATATACTCATTTTATTTCTTGGAGTCTAATCAGACATGCATGCTAGTGGACTGCAGACCACGACCCATAGTGTTCATTCTTGTTTTATTTGATTCTTGTGGATTGAGATATAGTTTAGATTAGACATGATACCCATGACCTTGACAGCTTATACGTATTCGAGTCGGGCTGGAGTCCGCTCGATACGTAGCTGGCTTGCTCACGAGTTCGCGTCCGAAAAGCGGGTGCGGGTCGTGACAAGTATTTTTGGTGGCCCATGCAGGTCAGAGCATATCGTATCGGTTACGTAATTGTACTGATACGAGCCTGCGACTTTGACTAAACCTTTAGAAATCTCAATCCACTCTGCTTGAAAATTCTCCTAGAAATTCTCTGTCCTTGAAAACTCCATAATTGCTCTCGATTATACTTCCTTGCTTTTCGTACCATTGATTCTCGTCGCTTCCTATTCCGGGGTGACGAATGATCGTGCTGTCTAGAATTTATTAGAAATTCTTAAATTATAGTATAATATTGCTTGACTATTGAATGTTTTGTTGTTTGTTGATATAAAAGATTATACATACCATATGTCCTAGATATTTTAGTAGAATTATTAGTCACTGGTTAGAAGATTATAAGATTTTAGTGACCTGTGTTCCAAGAGAGTAGTATGACCTAAGGTGGGTAGAAGTCCTCGAGATTTCGTAAATACCAAATGACTAGAGAAGGCCATAAAATATTTTTGGAGAAATTAAATTTGAGGAGATCAAGGTTATAGTAGACTTTGATTTTTAAGGGATAGTCATGAATTGGAATTTCGAGGACGAAATTATTTTAAGGTTGGTAGATTTGTAGCTTCCCTTCCCGGAGAATTTTTTTTGAAATATTTTTTTGATTTAAATAGTGATTTTAGATTTTTATAAAGGATTATTTAGTTAATTATTACGGTAGATGATTTTAGCCATGGTTGAGTTTTGAAGTACCAGACGACTAGGAATCATGACACGGATAGTGCAGTGGCGTGCCTTGACTAGTGTATTAGCCATGCCAAGGAAGACCTAGCCATAAGTGTGTCCTAACTAGGAAAACCAGGCCATGTTGCGACTTAACCCTTACCGAAGATTCTATTTATTATTTAATTATATTATTGAGTTTTAGAGAACCAGGATGTACGTAACCTGTCCAGATTGAGCCCAAGTCAAATCTAGTCCATGTAGGCATGTAGCGGGACAAAATACAGCCTTGTAGACATGTTTGGTAAACACAAAATTTTTGTCTATATTTTAAGAATTGGCAATTATTTTCTAAATTTTTGTTATATGTACATTATAGGTGTTATTATTATTAAATAATGTTTTACAAATTTTGTATGATCTTTTAAAACCAAGGCCAGGATAAACCACATGAACCAGAAAATGCTAACTAACCCATGTAAATGCAAAACCCAAGACTAGCCAGTCAAGACAAGTCGAACCAGGATGAACCCAAAATAAACTAAGACAAGATTAAACCAGGATCAAGCTAAGCAAGACAAGTCTAATTACGGGTCGGAATTCTGTATACTTATACCAAAATACGTAATACGAACTACGGGCGTTACAACTCTACCCACCTTAAAAGAATTCCGTCCTCAGAATTTAATTAAGAGGCTAGAGAGATAAGGGCGAGCTATACTAAGCAATCAATCAAACAATCAATCATGCAAGCAAGGAATCGAAGGCATGAGGCATCAGGAAGACATTATACCTCACGAGTCAAACATGTTGGGATATCACGATCGGATATCATCTTCACGCTCCCACGTTAACTCGTCTAGAGAGTGATGACCCCAAGCAACACGGACTAAACTAATAGTCTTGTTCTTGAGTATCTTCTCTCTCTTGTCCAATATGGATATGGGTCTCTCCTCATACGAAAGGTTGGTACCAACAACCAATTCCGAATGATCAAGGATATGACTTAGATCTGGGATATACTGTTGCAATTGGGATACATGGAGGACATCATGCACCTCATGCAACGACAGCGGGAGAGCGAGACGATAGGACACGTCTCCTACTCGCTCGAGGATATCGAACGGCCCTATATACTGTCACTCCCATTTTTCGTTATACGTATTTTCAGGATACGTATACGAATTTCTGACAATTGTCAGGTGACCCGTATATTTTTACTTATCTTGCTTATCTTAGCCTTGGTTTAAATCTTGACTTGATTTGGTTCAACTTGGTTCAACATGACTTGGCTTGGCTTGGTTTGGTTTATTTTGGGTTGAGATGAGAGGGGTTGCTATATAAGTCAACTTCTTCTCTCTCCTCTATTATTATTTTGCATTTACTTCTCCATCTTCTTCATTTACTCCTCTCCACCTACACCCAAGAGCTCTAGGCAAGTGTAACTTGCTTCATGATGGATCTTGAATTTTATTGTTCCAATGTCTTCCTCTTCTAGTTCTAAGCCTCTTTAGAACTAGTCATTTTTCGTTTTGATGGATAGATTTTTGTAGATCTAGGTTTTGCCCTTTATCATGATTTTGAAGCTATGGGTTCAACCATGGAAATTCTTGCTGATTTGGAGAAGACAGTGAGCAGTGTGCGCCAGCTTTTTAGCTTGCGCCACTGTGTTGCGCGTCCTCCTTAGCGCGGCACAGCCTGACCTAATGTGCGCGTTCTTTAGCGCGGTGCAGCCTGACCCAATACGCGCGCTCCTTAGCGCGACGTAGCCTGACCCAATGCGCGCGCTCCTTAGCGCAGCACAACCTGAGTCAGGCATAACCTGAGTCAGACGCAACCTAAGTCAGGTGCAACCTGAGTCAGGCGCAACCTGAGTCCGGCGCAACCCGAGCCAGGTGCAACCTAGCCTCGCACAGTCTAGTGCCTGGCGCAACATGACTTGGCCCGACTCGTTCTGGCGCAACTTGACCCGACCTTGGGCGTAACCTATTATCCGGGCGCAACTTGGCTAATGCCACTTGTTGGCCATGGTACCCCTTGTCCCTCCCCCTTGGGCGTATGATGTCCCCAGTTTTTCCCCTTTTTATGATTTTTGTACCCATTTTATATCCTTACGCATTTTGATATGAACTCGATATGAACACGATGTGAGCTTGACAAGCAATATGATATGATAATCTGACACGACATGATAAGTAATCTTGACAAGTAACAAGTAACTTGACATGGTATTCTTGATGGTGGTTCATTGTGACGCACTCTTGACTTGATAAAGTAACCTAACATGATAGTCTCGATATGCCTTGCTAAGTAAGTCTTGTCTTGACACCGTGGGTGTTTGTGCTTGTATAAGCTACATGTCTCGTCTTGCATCATGTCTAGGATATGAATTCCTGATTTCTACGGTCAGGAATTCATACTGAATCTGACTAGGATAATGACTAGAGTGATCAAGTAGTTCATCAAGGGATTTCCCAGCTACAGGCAGTCCCGTTATCTGGGCGCTTTTAATTGGACTTGTAGCCTGCCGTCGAGTAGGGCACATTTCCAGCACACTGTCATGTGTTGCACCTCTAAGTCACCTAATCCAACTCTCTCAACTTGTGATCGGATAACCTGGATTAAGACTGCAGGGCTTGTGGCTGTCGGAACATCTCGATACATTTTGTTAGTAACTAGGCTTGTGATAACCCTAGTTAGTTAAAGTATCAAGCCGTACTCATTGCTTGGCCGTGATTGATGGATGGAGTCTTGTCTTGTCTTGTCTAGATCCAGTACATGGCTATCTCATGACATGATTGTTATGCTTTACTTTATCGATAATTGGTTAGAGAATAAGTTCTGTTCAGGTGAAGGGTTACAACCCCGGTCCTTGTTTGGTTTACGGGTTGTAACTTGGTTACTGGAATAGTCCGTTAGTCATCTTATCGTTTATCACCCTGCTTTCTCTAACTCATGTCTTTCGTTATCCTTTATGTATCATGTGCTAATATGCTGGTTTTAGTCCTTAAGTAAAGCCTTCCTTGTGGCACTTGCTCTTTCTGGGGTCTGACCCAGCTGGTTTTGTATGGCCAGATTTCGGAGTAGCTTCCGAGGATTTTCCTGTCTTCCAACCAGATGGTGACCACTAGGTGCAACCCTGGCAACGAGTGGATTCTTATTTTGCTCTCCTACTCTCTTGTAAAAATATTCTTTTGAGGCGTTTAGCCGCCGAGCAAGTATTAGCTCGTTTACAACTTTACTTACTGTCTGCCTACGGGCTGTAACATGATTGACGAATCCTAGGGTTGATTATGTATGACTGAAACTCTTGCTAGTCTTCACATTTTGTATGACTAGCTTCATGATCATTTGAATATGTAATGTTTGGGATGCCTTACTGTGTATGTCTGATGATCTAACATCTTGCAACATTTACTTACTTGCTTGAGATTGAGACACTAGGCTTGTTCATGACCATAAGAGACTGTTGGCTTGTAGATAAACCCTCATGCATCTAGACAGCCGTGACCGTATATCGAGTTAGATTATACTTCAATGTACGTGACTGGCTGTGTCTGTTCCTCCACTCTCCAGTATTCTGGTTCCGGGATATGACATATACCTAGGACTAAGCTTTCTCCGTACACCAAAATGAATGACCCCACGGTTAGGCGAGATCCTAAGGAATACATGGTCGCCGACGAAAAATTCAAGGGGGCGCCGATGAGAATCGGCCCAATGGCGCTGGCGATCTTGTGCAACTCGAAGATGATCTCTGACTCTTCTGACCACCTCAACCGTCTGAGTAATCATTTTCGGACCGAGCATCTGCCTTTCTCCAATATCGTCCCATGCTAATGGGGATCTGCACTTTCTACCATACAGTGCCTCGAACGGTGCCATCTGGATACTGGCTTGGAGATTGTTGTTATACGAGAACTCCACCAGGTGCAGGTGATCCTCCCATGAACCACCGAAGTCGAGTGTACAAGATTTCAACATATCTTCCACGGTTCATATGGTACGCTCTGACTGACCATCTGTCTGTGGATGATAATCTGAGCTGAACTGGAGGTGAGTTTCCAAACTCTCTTGTAGACTGCACCAAAAGTGCGACGTAAATCTTGAATCTCTGTCCGAGGTGATACTGTAAACCCCCTACATTTCTACTATAATTTTTTTATAATTTGGTTTTAAAAATTTTTTGCTTTGTATTGTACGTCGCATAGTCATATTGTACGTCACGCATAAGCTCGTATTTCGTATGGCTCGTCGAGTGCGAATATGTGCGAGGTACATATTTTTGTAAAAATATTTTATTTAGAAGCATAATTTTTCAAATAATAAATAATAAATATTTTTAATTTCGTAAAGTTGTAAAATGCGTCATATTGGAATTTTCGATTCTTTATTTTACATCATGAAAGGTTATATAAATAGTAATTTTAAAAACAAGATTTTATGCAAATATCCATTTTATATGAGATATAAATTTATATAAATAATTCTATTTTCGAAATTTATTTAATATTAATATTTTATTGTTCGAAAAAGGTATTTTAAAATAGTGTTTTGGTTTAAATTTAATTAATTATGATAAATTATATCTGAAAGGATTTTATTGACTTCGTTTTAAATAGATTTTAAAAATAGTATGTAGCTATATTGGATTGGATTTGATCCAATTATTTTTATTTAATTTGAACTAACTATGATAATATCTGTATAGGATTTAAATCAATCCTAGCCGTTATCCATCTGGGATTCCCACCTCCTATAAAAGGAGAGGTACTTGCCCTCTTTTCCATAACACCAAATTTCACCCATGTGTGTCGTGCATCGTGTCTGTGCCCATGTCCATGTTATTCCATTATCTTTCATATTTTCCTATTACAATTACATCTTCTTGTCCGACAACCCCGGACTCGACGTCTTTCCATGTCTCGCAGGACACATATCCGATACAACACCAACCCAGCCTCCTGCCTCATCACGACCCGGTACCATCATCATCATCACTGCCACACAACCGCTGCCCTGTTGCCGCAGCCGGCACCACCTTCACCACTATCGGATCCCCGCCACCACCAACGTCGTCATCCCCAGCGACCATCGCCACTTGTCCTGGCCCTCCGGCTGATCATCGACAACCACCAGGACCCACCACTACCAAAAACCCTCCGCCAACACCATCACCATCGGGTGGCCCCATCCGAACCCTAAACCACCAAGCGCCACCACCACTATCGCCCCAAGATCGGGCCTAGCCCAGCCATCGTCGCCACCAACAACCACCATCACCCGACTTCGCCCAAACTCCCAAATTAGAAGAAGGAAAAATGAGAAACCCTCACCTTGGCCGCTTCAGCCGTCGTGCGTCCGCGAACTCCGCCATGCCGCGCGCACGCATCCCCGACCTCACCCTTCTTCCATCACCTCCGCAGTGCCTCCGTCCGTACTCATGTATGATACGGCGTTCCCTCTGCCGCTTGGCTAGTGCTCTCTCGAGCTCCGCCCGCCCGTGGTCTTCCCTCGGCAGCCATCACCGCCGCCGTGCTCGAAACTGACATCTCCGTCGCGGATCAGCCACGCCGTGTCGGCTCCTCCCCGCCCAAGTCGTTCACAGCTGCGCCGACCTCCGGTGAGTCTCCGCCTCCGCGTGCGTCGGTAGCCGTAGATGGGACTCCACTCTTGTCGCCTCCCCTCTGCCGTTCTCGGACCGCCAGCCGCGCCGCCAACGCCGGTAAACTCTCCGTCCCTCTCCCGCTCTCTCTCTCACCCCTTTCGTTTCTCTCTCTTCTCTCTTTCTCACTCTTTCCCACAAAAGTAGTACTGCTGTTCTCTTCATTATGGTTTTTATTTATTTATTTTGTTTGTGCGATTGTTTGTCATTACTATTATTATTATTATTATTATTATTAATTATTAATATAACAGTTGGCTAAGCTTAAAATTTTATTATTTACTGTTATTATTATTTTAGTATATTATGATAATTAGTATCAATGTTATTGATATTTTAATTGTATTTAGATTATATTATTGTTTTACCATGATTATTATTAGATATAATAAATTTGTCCACAATTACCTTGTCAAAATATATACACGTATTACATATAAATATATTATATTTGGCTTAGCTTGTTATCTTCAAAATAAGGTTTTAAAACCCTAAATAAATTTCTAGATTATTAATATATATCTAGAACTATGTTGAAAAAAAAAGAATATAGTTCCTAATAATAAAATAATTTCCTAAATATTTATCTAAATTATTTATACTAATAAAATATAGTTACGCTGACTATAGATTTTTTTTTGGTAAACTCAGTTTTAGCCTAAAACTAAATTTTAGCTTTAAAGTAATTTTTGTAAAAACTATTTAATGACCAAAATATATTTTTTAGATATTATAAAAAATATTTTCTAAAAATAGTATTTAAATATTTATTTCTCCAACTCCCTTCGATAAACATCCTTGATCGTTTCTAATCCTACGAACTCGGACCTTTTTGCAACGACTCAGGCTGTAGGACAAAACAGGACCATGTCACATCATTGCACCACATCAGGCCACTACCAGACATCTGCCCATCGTTATTGGACATTCAGGACTTGTCAAAGCCCCACACCAGGCGACATACCAGGCAAGACACCTTGCCTTTACTGTTTAATTTCTTGCTCAATATCATGCATGTTTTATTTCTTATCAAATTGTTCTTTCAAAACTATATGTAGTTGCAAATTACTATATTTTATGCAATTAGCTTAGAGTTAAGGGACTACCATATGTTTAGAGCATCTCATAAACTGTCACGATGTGCCACGGGTTGTGTGTGAGTGGTGAGTCGCATATAGCTTTGGCCTTGCGTATCGACCGTACATCGGTGCGTACAGGCCGTGCGTTAGGATATAACTGCCAATAGATTGTGTAGAAGACTTGGCAGTTCTTAAGGATCAAACAGTGTCGTGGAGACGACGCATGTATAGTATCATGGGAAGGGAGAGGACAGTTATTAGCGTAGGGGCTACATTTATTTTTACACACATTTTGGGCCGATAGTGACTCGGATGAGCGCTACTTACTGCCCCGGGCCGATGGCCACTCTTTATTACTCTGCTGATCCTACAGCCCCTGCGTAGAACGTTGTCCTCAAAGTGCATATCACATTGATTGGTTAGGAACCTTTACTCATGTATACTTTTCTGTTGAGCTTTATTATTCAGTTTATTGGCATGATATTATGTGTCTTGTTACGTCCCTCTGAGGACATGGTGATCTCTCCAGGGGTGTGTTTTCGTGATTTTTGTAGGTGCTCTAGCTAAGGCCATTCCTTCCTTCGTGATGATTGCTCTTGGACTCGTCACTTGCTCTCGTTCGACCAATTCTTTCTTTATATATTTTTTCATATTTAATTTAGTTGGTAGTGGTTTTGTCTCCGCCAAACTATTGTATACTTGACAAACTCAAAGTTGCTTTTATATCATTATTTATCTTCGTGGATGCGATTTAGTGTCTTGGCTTTCTACATTTACAGCTTATGTATACATACGAGCCGTATATTTACTCGTATGTATACAGCTGGCATGATACGTATCTAGTCCCAAGTATTTTGGGACTGTGGCGTTACATATTTTTGTGGTGGCCCATGCAGGTCGAGTTTGTCGTTTTGGTTACATGACTGTACCGAACGGGCCTACAATATATGACTAGAGTCTAGGATCTCATCCACCTGCTTGACCCTCTTCCTTGACTAAATTTTTCGAATCACTTGATCAACTTCTTTGATTTACATCTTGCTTGAGCTCTTTCTACCGTAATCCTTATTTCCACACTGGATAGGAAGATGACTATACTAGTATATGCTCATAGGTCAACTACATGGCTAAAAGGATTACATTGACAACTAGTATGCATTGAGATCCTCTTTGGGCTATAAAGATATGAGGATAAAGGGGGACCATATTTTTCTGGAAGAATGAACTTAAGGATTAGTTAATTCCAAGTTGGGTAGTAGCACCATTACTAACTTCGAAAGATTGTTAGAACTTTATTGGATCTACAAAAGGATAGTGGGATCTATATACAATTGAGAAAGAAACTGATTTGATTTTGAGTTTTGATTTTTGAAGGTCTTTGAAAAATATTTATGATTTATTGGATTATAGTATACATCCTTAAAAAGATATAAATTTAGTTGCAAAGGATTTTAGATTTAAAATGTTGCTGCAAGATTTACGAATAAGATTGATCAAATTTGGTAAATTTTGAAGGTTTTAAATTAAGTCGTACGATTCAGGATTAATAAGTTTGCAAAATTTTGAGTTGTAAGTTCGAAGTTTGGTTTAAAATATTTGGAAGATATGAAAACGATTTTTGAGGAAAAATTTTAAATTTGAAATTGTGCCCTTTGATTTAAGATTTACAAATCTAAGTAGATTTTGGGTTTGAAGAGTTATGATCATGGATATCAAATTTGAAAAAAAATGATGATTATGACTGATAGGATCATTTGAATATTGAGTTTAAGTTGGTTTGCTAAAAAAAGTTAATTTGATTGATTAAAGGAATTTACCATTTAAAAGTTGTGATTATGTTTGAATAACTTAGAAAGAGAAGTTATGATTGATGAGTGAGTTAAAATATTGTGCTGTAAATTTTAGATTGTTCGTAATATGCTAAGGAGGATTATTTGAGAAACTTTTGGAGTTTAAAGTTATGAAGTAATATTTAAATTTTATAGATTCATGGTTTATGAACCCTTGAGTTCGAAGGTTGGAGTGAAAACGTTAAATCGTGAAAAAGTTAGTAGTAACGGGATGAAAGATCACTTGGAGAACTATGGAAAGGATTAAAATTTTAATCATAATTAAATTAGACGGCTTGGAGTAAATATAAATTATGGTTGTTCATTTTGGAATTATTTAGAAACTCATTGAAGAAAACTTGGGTTTTAAATTTTAAGGATAGCCCGTCAAGATAACCCTAATGGATTAGAAGGGTTCCACACTAAGTGCCATATCCCTCATGGCCATAATAGTAGTATAAACACAAGTGTTGTTAGTTATCTCCAAAATCATGTGGTTATATTTCAATCTTGACTCACTCGACATTCCCTCAAACCTATATTTTATCGTGACTTTCTAACCATTTGAAACTTGAGAAATAATTAGATTGTTCCTTGATCATACTCCATCTAAGTGGCTACCATATCTCTAGAAACTGTACTCTTAACTTATTTTTACCTTGATTTACTAGAATCTGAATTATCATTAATTCATGCTTTAACTTGGTCATTATTTTATGCGTTAACCATTATCTCATGAACTCTCACTTTCTATTTTAAATTCATTTGTGTCCTTTACCGTGACTTGGATATTTGGAGCGCAACACTAGACTTTCCCATCCAGCAAATTCTATATGCAAGACCTAGACGAGCCCACCTTCATGTAGGTATATCACGTGCCACTAAAACACGTCTTCTTGTACTCTACTTTCATGACACTACAACAAAAATATCTTTTAATGACGGCTAAAAAGCGTCATTAATTGCAAACCATGACGCTTTTTTTCTCAGTCCAGGTGTTATAAATGTTTTTAAAAGCGTTTTAGATAATTCATCCAAAATCGTCATTAATAGGTTGAATTTCTGCTACATTTTATTTTCAAGGCGTTATGGATAGTTATGAAAAACCGTTATGAATAGTTAATATAGTTTAGAAGTCAGGACATTTTGAAAGCGTTATGAATAGATGATCTGTATATGGTCGTTGTATCACATTTATATCGCTCTATACTGCATGTTATACATTCCAAACATTGCTCAATTCAATTCGAAAACAACCACTTTGAACAATATTCACAACAAAACATTGAAATGTAATATAAAGTACCATTCTCCATTTCATTGTCTCAAAATAGGGCATATCTCACAGATATAGAGTACTTTAGCTAGCTACATTTCATTATCTCAAAATAGAGTATTTTAGCTACCATTCTACATATAAGCATTGAAAGTGTAGCACAACTTTCTCCCCAGTTGTCAGGTTTGTCATGACCATTTCTCCAGGTGAGTCAATCCAGGTGCGTCCAAATATAATGTTGTTAACCTTCGTAGGAGGGGGCACCAAATCCAAAATAACACCAGCTCTTTTGAGAGTCACCCGAGTCCTGCAACAAAACAATCAGATACTATAAGCATTAAGCAACGGTATTCATTGTTCCTGTCACGACCCGCACCCATTTTTCGGATACGAAGCGTGTCCAAGCCCAGCTACGCATCGAGCGGACTCCAGCCCGACTCGAGTACGTATAAGCTGTTATGATCATGGTATCATATCTAGTCTAAACTATATCTCAATCCACATGAGTCATATAAACAAGAATGAACAAGTATGTGTCGTGGTCTGCAGCCCACTAGCATGCATGTCCGATAAGACTCTAAAGAAAAATAATAAGAGTCTAAACTGAATCAAGAAACATGATATCTCATGATATTGAAGAAAAACACGAGAAGATAATAAACATAATAACGATACCTGAATCCCGCAAGCGTATCAACACGTCTGCCATCCAGAGCTACTAGCTAACTCCATGCAATCGCTAAACCTGAGGAGATCATCAGGTCCTCAGAGGACATAGAAAGATACATAATATACATGCCTATCTAGCAGTTTTATCATGCGCAAGAAATAAACAAGAAAGAACAAGAACAAGACAAATGACTACGAACACGAACACTAGGACATGAACACGAATACTAGAACATGAACACGAATACTAGAACATGAACACGAACACGAATACTAGAACAACTACGCGTAAATGAACTGCCGGATGAACGATAATCACGAGATCAATGGAAGAAACCAAACCATCATCCCGAGTGTGGACTCACGGGTTTGAACTAAATACTAACCCTCGTCCTGAGTGTGGACTCTCTGGTTAGTACTAACCCTCGTCCCGAGCGTGGACTCTCTGGTGCAAATAATCGACATCCTAGTCCCTAGCGTGGACTCACGGATGTAAACAGATCAAGGAAAACACCCTCGTCCAGAGTGTGGACTCTCTGGTGCCAAGAAAACAATGTCAAGGATTTAGCAGTTCACTTACACGTACTCGTTCTATGATACGACTCAAGCAAGGTACTGACGAGAACTCCAAATGTGAAACACAAGGCCAAAACATGAACATGGCTATAAACACTAAAAATAACTCCACAGAAAATAACACAAAAAGCACATGTCTATAAACAATCAAATGACTGAAAAACGAAAGGAAATGCATGTAAGTAAAACTGTAGAGGAAGACAAGGTATACTTGTCTGGAGGTTGCACGCAGATCCAATAACAATCTAGTCCACTGCTAAGCCATAAGGTCCAAATCATCACAACTGTCTCCGAAAGCTGAAACAGACAATGCCTACAGTCTTAGAATAGTCAAATTAGCTAGGATTGCATGTCCTTAAGTCCAATTCTGGACACAGGGGCAAAACGGTAATTTCGGGCAAAAACGATGTCCGCCGTTGGATCCGCTTTGCACCGAAAAGCGTGCCAGGGTCAAAGGTCTCTAAAGTCGTCAAAATATATGTCTACAGATCCAGTTTTCTGATACGAACCCAACCGTATGTCCAAAGTTGGATTTCGGCGGGCCGTGCACAAAATCGCCCGTTGAGTGGAACCGCGGGACCTGCAAAACGGTGATTTTATCAACTGTCTCAGAATTGGACCAAACTTGGCGTACATGACCAGAAAAATGATACGGTCCTGATGGCACAAGTTTCATCTCGATCTGACGAGCGTGCACAAAGTAATTGAGAAATTTGTAAAGTGCACGATACGGTAAATTTTGACGGATACGCATCAAATTCGTCGCGCACACACGACCAATTTGAATTTCGTCAAAGCCCAGACGACCACGAAGCCGTTACGCAGCTTTCGATACCTTCGGTTCTCGACCACGTTGCCCGGTTTGACGGGACGTACGTCGTATCGAGGGAATTTCTAATTTTTTTGAAACTGTTATAATAAATTTTTTGTGATTTTTGTAAACAACTGACCTTCTACTCACTAGATGAAAACAGAAAATAAAAACTAGGTTTTACAGTCCTACATGGATTCTAAAACTTTGTTCAAAAGTTTCTCAAAGATTTATAATGGATTGCCAACAATCGGCCTTCCAAACAGCGCCCTCTATCTAGTTAGCACTGTCAGAAAAGAGTGATTTTTCTCAAATTTTCAGGTTATTTTCTAGCGATTCAGCGCAGATAAATCGAAACTATTTGATTGATGTCGGAGGGGGTAAGGTTGGCTTTACAGAGAACAAAATAGTTCGAGAAACGAGGGCCAGATGAGGGAGAATTTGGACCTGGAAGTGGGCCTCGCGGCTGTCGTTGCTCTGTTGCGGCTGTCCCCTGTTTTCGCGCACGGGCGGCTGTTTCTGGCGATGTGCGCGGTGGCGCGCAGTCAGGCACGGCAGCCCAGAGGTCGGGGGCGATCCTGGGTGGTCGCATGGAGCGGCTAGGCTTTGTTCTCGATTTCGTATGTGCGTGTGTTGCATACTTATACAGGGAAACCGAAGGGAAGGTCGGGTTTCAGCTGAAACCTGAGCGTGGGTGCAAGTTTGCTTGGCTTGGTTGCGGGCTTGGGCCCAAGTTGGCCTGGGCTGCTGCCTTGGGCTGGGTTTGAAGGAGAAAAAGGTTTTATTTCTTTTTGCTTTTCTTTTTTTCTTTTTCTACTCTTATTCTTTATATATATAACTCTATATATATTTATATACACTCACACATGTATATACGTATATATACACATATATACGTATAATATTTGTATATATATACACACGTATACAATATCTATGTATATACATATACATAAGTATATATACACTCGTATACATACATATATATATATATATATATATATATATATATATATATATATATATATAATATTTACATATAAATATATAATATATTTACATATAAAAATAAAAAAATAAAAAAAATAATATATTTACATATAAATACACATAGACCCATATACATATATATATTTATATAAATACACATACACGCAAATATTTATTCTTTTGATAAAGAATAAATTAATAATAACTAATTATAATAAATAGTTTATTCTCAATAACCCCAATAATAATAATAATAATAATAATAATAATAATAATAATAATAATAATAATTCCACTAGTTGTTAAAATAATTCAATAGTGGCTCCTGGATGGGCATATCATAAACTCCTATTACTGGGCCCCAGAAAATCGTATAAATATTCTAATATGCTATTTAATATTAATAATACCTATAATTTACGTATAATAAATATTCTTAGAAAATAATTGCCAATTCCGAAATATATACAAAAATACTTGTACCTACCAAACATGTCTACAAGGCCGTACTTGGTCCTACTACATGCCTACCTGGGCTTGGATTTGGTTCGGCCCAGTTCGGACTAACTTGGTTCAACCGGGTTCCTGCAAAATCCATAAATCTAATAATAATTAATAAAACTTATTTATAATGGTCATGCTACAACTTGGCCTGGTTTTCCTAGTTATGACATCTCTATGGCTCGGCCTTCCTTGGCATGACTAATACACTGGTCAAGGCACGCCACTGCACTATCCGTGCCATGATTCCTAATCGTCTTGTACTTCAAAACTCCATCATGGCTAAAGTCATCTACCACAATAATTAAATAAATAAACATTTATAAAATTCTAAAAATCATCATTTCAATCAGAATAAATAATCCCAAAATATTTTAAAAAAATTTCGGGAAGGGAGGCTACAAATCTACCCACCTTAAAAATAATTTCGTCCTCGAAATTCCAATTCATGACTATTTCTTAAAATTCAAAGTCTACTATCACCTTTATCTCCTCAGATTTAATTTCTCAAAAAATATTTCACGGCCTTCTCTAGTCATGTTATACTCCGAGTACTCAAGGACTTCTACCCACCTTTGGTTATACTACTCCTCAAAATACGGTCACTAAAGTCTTATAATCTTCTAACTACTGGCAAACCGTTCTACCAAAAATAACTAGGACACATGGCATCTATAACCTCTCATATCTATAAACAATCAAAACTCAATAATCATGCAATATTTATACTATAATTTAAGAATTTCTGATAAATTCTAAGCAGCACGATCGTTCGTCACCTCGAAATAAAAGGGACGAGAATCAATGGTACGGAAAGCAAGGAAGTATAATCGAGAGCAAATTTGGAGTTTTCAAGGACGTAGAGAATTTCTAGGAGAATTTTCAAGGCAGAGTGGATTGAGATTTCTAAGGTTTAGTCATAGTCGCAGGCTCGTACCAGTACAGTTACATAACTGGTACGATATGCTCTGACCTGCATGGGCCACCAAAAAAACTTGTCACGACCTGCACCCGTTTTTCGGATACGAAGCGTGTCCAAGCCCAGCTACGCATCGAGCGGACTCTAGCCCGACTCGAGTACGTATAAGCTGTTATGATCATGGTATTATATCTAGTCTA
The DNA here is from genome assembly GCA_029216955.1 of Iris pallida. NCBI lineage: Eukaryota > Viridiplantae > Streptophyta > Magnoliopsida > Asparagales > Iridaceae > Iris > Iris pallida. Next base: position 4,679,525 of record JANAVB010010799.1, read on the forward strand.
AACTATATCTCAATCCACATGAGTCATATAAACAAGAATGAACAAGTATGTGTCGTGGTCTGCAGCCCACTAGCATGCATGTCCGATAAGACTCTAAAGAAAAATAACAAGAGTCTAAACTGAATCAAGAAACATGATATCTCATGATAATGAAGAAAAACACGAGAGGATAATAAACATAATAATGATACCTTAATCCCGCAAGCGTATCAACACGTCTGCCATCCAGAGCTACTAGCTAACTCCATGCAATCGCTAAACCTGAGGAGATCATCAGGTCCTCAGAGGACATAGCAAGATACATAATATACATGCCTATCTAGCAGTTTTATCATGTACAAGAAATAAACAAGAAAGAACAAGAACAAGACAAATGACTACGAACACGAACACTAGGACATGAACACGAATACTAGAACATGAACACGAACATGAATACTAGAACATGAACACGAACACGAATACTAGAACAACTACGCGTAAATGAACTGCCGGATGAACGATAATCACGAGATCAATGGAAGAAACCAAACCCTCATCCCGAGTGTGGACTCACGGGTTTGAACTAAACACTAACCCTCGTCCCGAGTATGGACTCTCTGGTTAGTACTAACCCTCGTCCCGAGTGTGGACTCTCTGGTTAGTTCACGACAAGGCACCCTTGTCCCGAGTGTGGACTCTCTGGTGCAAATACTACATCCTCGTCCCGTGTGTGGACTCTCTGATGTAAACACCCTCGTTCCGAGCGTGGACTCTCTGGTGCAAGTCAAGTCAAGTCAAGTCTACACCCTCGTCCTGAGCGTGGACTCTCTGGTGCAAATAATCGACATCCTAGTCCCTAGCGTGGACTCACGGATGTAAACAGATCAAGGAAAACACCCTCATCCCGAGTGTGGACTCTCTGGTGCCAAGGAAACAATGTCAAGGATTTAGCAGTTCACTTACACGTACTCGTTCTATGATACGACTCAAGCAAGGTACTAACGAGAACTCCAAATGTGAAACACAAGGCCAAAACATGAACATGGCTATAAACAATAAAAACAACTCCATAGAAAATAACATAAAAAGCACATGTCTATAAACAATTAAATGACTGAAAAATGAAAGAAAATGCATGTAAGTAAAACTGTAGAGGAAGGCAAGGCATACTTGCCTGGAGGTTGCACGCAGATCCAATAACAATCTAGTCCACTGCTAAGCCATAAGGTCCAAATCATCACAACTGTCTCCGAAAGCTGAAACAGACAATGCCAACAGTCACAAAATAGTCAAATTTGCTAGGATTGCCTGTCCTTAAGTCCAATTCTGGACACAGGGGCAAAACGGTAATTTCGGGCAAAAACGATGTTCGCCGTTGGACCCGCTTTGCACCGAAAAGCATGCCAGGGTCAAAGGTCTCTAAAGTCGTCAAACTACATGTCTACGGATCCGGTTTTCTGATACGAACCCAACCGTATGTCCAAAGTTGGATTTCGGCGGGCCGTGCACAAAATCGCCCGTTGAGTGGAACCGCGGGGCCTGCAAAACGGTGATTTTATCAACTGTCTCAGAATTGGACCAAACTTGGCGTACATGACCAGAAAAATGATACGGTCCTGATAGCGTAAGTTTCGTCTCGATCTGACGAGCGTGCACAAAGTAATTAAGAAATTTGCAAAGTGCATGATACGACGAATTTTGACGGATACGCATCAAATTCGTCGTGCACACACGACCAATTTGAATTCTGTCAAAGCCGACACGACCACGAAGCCGTTACGCAGCTTTCTATACCTTCGGTTCGCGACCATGTCGCCCGGTTTGGCGGGACGCACGTCGTATCGAGGGAATTTCTAATTTTTTTGAAACTGTTTTAATAAGTTTTTTGTGATTTTTGTAAACAACTAACCTTCTACTCACTAGATGAAAACAGAAAATAAAAACTAGGTTATACAGTCCTATATGGATTCTAAAACTTTGTTGAAAAGTTTCTCCAAGATTTCTAATGGATTGCCAACAATCGGCCTTCCAAACAGCGCCCTCTATCTAGTTAGCACTGTCAGAAAAAAAGTAATTTTTCTCGATTTTGTAGGTTATTTTCTAGCGATTTAGCGCAGATAAATCAAAACTATTTGATTGATGTCGGAGGGGGTAAGGTTGGCTTTACAGAGAACAAAATAGTTCGAGAAACGAGGGCCACATGAGGGAGAATTTGGACCTGGAAGTGGGCCTCGCGGCTGTCGTTGCTCTGTTGCGGCTGTCCCTTATTTTCGCGCACGGGCGGCTGTTTCTGGCGATGTACGCGGTGGCACGCAGTCAGGCACGGCCGCCCAGAGGTCGGGGGCGATCCTGGGTGGTCGTATGGAGCGGCTAGGGTTTGTTCTCAATTTCGTGTGTGCGTGTGTTGCATACTTATACAGGGAAACCGAAGGGAAGGTCGGGTTTCAGCTGAAACCTGAGCGTGGGTGCAAGTTTGCTTGGCTTGGTTGCGGGCTTGGGCCCAAGTTGGCCTGGGCTGCTGCCTTGGGCTGGGTTTGAAGGAGAAAAAGGTTTTATTTCTTTTTGCTTTTCTTTTTTTCTTTTTCTACTCTTATTCTTTATATATATAACTCTATATATATTTATATACACTCACACATGTATATACGTATATATACACATATACACGTATAATATTTGTATATATATACACACGTATACAATATCTATGTATATACATATACATAAATATATATACACTCGTATATATATATATATATATATATATATATATATATATATATATATATATATATATATATATATATATATATATATATATATATATAATATTTACATATAAATACACATAGACCCATATACATATATATATTTATATAAATACACATACACGCAAATATTTATTCTTTTGATAAAGAATAAATTAATAATAACTAATTATAATAAATAGTTTATTCTCAATAACCCCAATAATAATAATAATAATAATAATAATAATAATAATAATTCTACTAGTTGTTAAAATAATTCAATAGTGGCTCCTGGATGGGAATATCATAAACTCCTATTACTGGGCCCCAGAAAATCGTATAAATATTCTAATATGCTATTTATTATTAATAATACCTATAATTTACGTATAATAAATATTCTTAGAAAATAATTGCCAATTCCAAAATATATACAAAAACACTTGCACTTACCAAACATGTCTACAAGGCCGTACTTGGTCCCACTATATGCCTACCTGGGCTTGGATTTGGTTCGGCCCAGTTCGGACTAACTTGATTCAACCGGGTTCCTGCAAAATCCATAAATCTAATAATAATTAATAAAACTTATTTATAATGGTCATGCTACAACTTGGCCTGGTTTTCCTAGTTATGACATCTCTATGGCTCGGCCTTCCTTGGCATGGCTAATACACTGGTCAAGGCACGCCACTGCACTATCCGTGCCATGATTCCTAATCGTCTTGTATTTCAAAACTCCATCATGGCTAAAGTCATCTACCGCAATAATTAAATAAATAAACATTTATAAAATTCTAAAAATCACCATTTCAATAAGAATAAATAATCCCAAAATATTTTAAAAAAATTTCGGGAAGGGAGGCTACAGTTCCAGAACATAGAATCTTTTAAAAGAGCACCAGAGAGTATTTAGTGAGATATTCAAGTAATCAAAAACTAGTTAGAAGATGTAATATAATACAACATTTGGTACAAAAGCTCACCTTCCCACAGGATAAACTTCAAATAAATTTCCTAAAAATTTGGTTCTTAACTTGGAAGTAATGTCGTAAGTAAAATGCTTATTCTCTACATGTCCTGTGCTCATTGGAGGATGATGGCTAACCTGAAATGATAAGTACAAGGCAACTGAGGATACTAGAGAAAGAAACTGGGAAATTCGAAATGGCTCAAGTAATAGCAACATCAGTTTAATCTGATTCAAAAACTTAAGAAGTGAATAGGTTGAGCATTCTATTAGATGAAAGAAATGACCAAAAAAATGTAAAAGCAGAAAGAGTCCAGATAAGAACCGACCTGCTCCGCGATTAATGTAATTCCATCATGATTAATCATCTCATAGGTCTCTCCCAGGATGGGATTGAAAGGCTTCCATGTCTGCTGATAAGCATAGTACACAGATATGGCCCATGAAGCTGCCGTTGATGACCATAAATACCACCATATGCACCAATATGGAGACACAAGACATGACCTTGAGAAAATGAACAAATGAAAAGTACTTACAAGCATAAACCAAGAGCATGTAAGGATCCTCACATTCATCTGCCAAATCTAGCAAGTGACAATACTCCATCAACTGTTATACGCATCACATAAAGTACAGAATAAGTGGTAAACTGGGACATGAGCGCAGGTTGTTATAATATAGATATGATGTACCCTAGAGGGGAGAGATTGCTGCTTAAAAGAACATTTTCTATCTGAAGTAAAACACGAGCATTGAAAATCTAACATATTGTAATTCGCAAGCATGTTCCGAAGAGGAAGAATAAAAAGCAAAAACAATCTATCAGAAAACAGGCTTTATATGCGTTGCTAACAATCTAATATGGTCAAGCACAAATTTTATACAATACTCTCGTTATTGCATTAAAAGAATAAACACAGAAACAAGTCATAACTGAAAACGTAAATTTTTAATCTAGTATCTAAATATAGAATCCAGAAAGATAAGATAAATGATTTTCTTGAGCAAGCTAAACTATGCTTTATTGGAAGAACAAATTTGTCTATTGTACTAAAGTTGAAATAAAGTTTACGACAAAATTTTGATAGGAAACCATTTAAGGGCCCTTCTAGTAAAATATAGATAGCATGTACCTCTGCCAATTTCTGAAGCATTGTCATTGGCTCAAAAATCATAACGGAAAGAGTCACCATTGATGTTACATCTGACCCTATATACTTCTGCATCATATTCCAATAACCATCTCGTTCCTGCAAAACGAAAAAGACAATTTGCACCTTGAGAAAATATTTGTAGAAAATAAAACGATGAAATAAAATAGGAGAGCGAATCCAAGGAGGGAATATATAATGGAAAAAGTTTCTTTGTTGATTCAGTAAAACTAGAGTTGGTCGAATTTGACCAAACCCTGTCAAACGACAGAGCAACAAGTGCTTTGTTTGACATTCTAGCTAGAACTAGAACTGCTTCAAGTAAGTACATATCGAGCAAATGTTGGGATCTTGACCACATGCAGCCATTAGGGAATTGATTCCAAGTGTCAGATTGTCGATTTTTCTCTGAATAAAAAACAATGGCCAACTAATTAAAGAATGCAGTGGAAAGATTAAAATAAGCCAACTAACACATGAAAACATGAAAGGTAGTGAGATTTATTATCAGGATCCGTCTCTTTGATGCATGAATAATATGCTTACACTACTTGGATCAAGAGACTATACACAGGATTTTTCTTTTGTTCTGGTTCAAGGTTGCACAATAAAACACAAAAAATTCTAAATGCACTCCACATATTACTCTAGGACAGTCTATTAGGACTGTTCTAACATTAAGGTGGACTGTCAACTTCGTTGACAATCTATCTTTAAGTTAGGACTGCCAACAAGTTGACAGTCCTAAGACTTGACTTCCCTGAAGTAAAATGTGGAGTGCCTTTAGAATTTATCTAAAACAATCTCATGGCCTAAAATCATAACGGGAAGAGTCACCATTGATTTTTTTCTTTGTTGATTCAGTAAAACTAGAGTTGGTCGAATTTTACCAAACCCTGTTAAATATGCGTGTTTGTTATTGATGGTACTGTTCGATATATGTCTTGTTATTCTCGTCGTCACAACGTTCTTATTTGTCGCCTCTGTCGTGCAGGACAACATAGACGCTACAAAATACTAGCACACACCGGCAACTCAGATGCGGCACCTATTTAGGAGTGTCCGATACGTGTTTGACGCACGTTTCAAGGAGATGCAAACAAGATTTTTGAAGTGTCCGTACTTCCTAGGCCTGCTTGCCTTCCTGTGTATGTATCGTGTTGTGTTGTTGTTTTCGTATCCCTGCAAAATAGCTAAAAGTTATTTTGCCAAGAAATTTCACAATACTGCTTCTCAAGCACCTCCCACCCCGAAACTCTCCACTGCCACTGACTCTCCGGCATTCTCACAAACAGTTAGCGACGGATTTACAAAACTAGGAGTAGAATTTGAAAACACAAAGGTCACAAATGCAATCAAATGATTAAACACCTATGATAAATAATAGTATTACATACAAAAAGAGCAAGAAGAAGAAGATGAATGAGTAGAGCTGTAGAAGTACCCATCGATCAATCGGTCTCCTGGAGCCCGGCGAGCACGACGGAAGTCACGAACAGCCCCGCCCCTCCTGTAACACCCAGTTTTCTAAAATAAGGATAATTTTGAAATTTTGTGATTTAATTTATTTAATTATGATATTTAAATAATAATATGATTTTTGGTAATTTTTAATCATTTTAAAACTGTTTAAAAATTATGACTTGTGATTTTGATGTACAGCTAGTGAAACCCTAGGGACTGTCTACCCTGGAGCCAAACCACGTGATTTGGAATATTTATTTATTATTTTTAGTCTAGGAGTAATTTGGTCATTTTGACTTATTAGAATTTTTAATTTATTTATTGGATTGATGGTTGATGGTTTTGATTTTTGCTAGTTGTGACATAAGAGACTAACCTAGATGTTGAATCTAGTTAAGGTGACTTGATTAGCATGGTGAGACCCTAGTCTAACTTAAGTGAATCTAAGTTAGTCATGTAGGAATCAAGACTTGGATAGAAGGTTTAGTGATTTGGACCATAGGCTTGATACATAAAATTTGGTTCCATGACTAGTACAAATAGGTCCATAGCCCATTAGTCTCAACCCTAACCCTAACTATCACTTTATGACCAGCCACCTAGGGCTATTCCCCCTATAAATAATCTCTTCATTTCTGGTTCTTGCCTCTTTATTGAGATTTCAACATTTTGGAGAAAGAGGTAATGTCATTTCTTCCCCAAGCCCTAGTTTCTTCATTTTAATTCCTTTTCCACTCTAGTCTTTTGCATATGATCCTAATCTAGCCCTATTTCGTGTTCATGGAGAGAAATCTCAGGTTTGAACCAAATTGGAGCATTTGTCTATCAAGGAGAACACCCCCATTTAAGACTTTTCTTTGCAAATTGTACCTATAGGTAAAACCCCTTAAATTGATTTAATATTCGTTTTCTTTGCATTTAGGGCTAGATCTAGGAGTCCCCTAGCTGTCCCTAGAGTTTGGGTGGATTTTGTGTCCGTTTGATGTCCGTATCGGACACGTATCATGGTATATGTGCATATGTATGATGAAATGTCACAAAGGATTTTATTTTTGATTTTTGAAAACTAATTACATGGAATAATAGATCTATGTGTGTATAATATATTTCGTGAAGACTGAGCTAGGTTTTGTGTCGTGTCCGTGTCCAAAATTGCCACGGACACGCAGCACGACACCCTCGTGCTGTCCCCTGCTACCACAATCTGATTTCTTCCTCGTTTTGCCATGTGGCGGGCTGCCACTTGGCATAAAGGAGGGGGCACACATTGACGTGCCACCCCTCAAGTTTGACACGGCCTTGTGTCGTGTCGAGGGAGTACGAACACGTACAATAATTCTACACTGTGCGCGCACAGTCAGAATAGCGGCTTTGATATGCTGTTCGTGTGTCACGACCCGCACCCTAGAGTAAGGGCACGAGACGTGGTTACGTCCAGCCTACGCCGCAGTGTCGGCGGTAGAACGCTGTCCTAGGTCAACACACATCTAACAATATATATATCTAAACAATTTATACTCCCCGAATGGGGGTGACATAGCAGTAATAACTCAATCACAACTAAGGAAGAGATAGCACGATATGAAATAGAACTCAAGGAAATAAATAGATGAAAAGTAGTCTAAGATAATCCCAGCAATATCCAGAAGTACATGGTCTCAGATACAGAATGAAAGAATATATACAACTCAGAACTCAGAATAAAGTCTAGCTAAAACATGTCTCAAGACTACATAAAAGAAGATAAGCCTAACTAATCTAGTCTAGGCAATCGGGGTGATATCCTCAGCTAGAGCTGGGTCCTCCTGAGGGTCCAGCTCGCAGGTGTCATCTAAGGCTACCCCGTAGAAAGTGTCCAGGCAGACCTCCTCCTCATCCTCTGTAATATTTCAACAGGTCCAGTCAGGACAGGAGCGAGTACAGTACATCTCAACAGTTCATAGCAGATTAGAAAATATAATCATGCAGTAAAGTAAGATACAGGTGCTGAAGAATACAGTATGTAAACAGAGAGAGAGAGAACTGTAATAGAAATATCTACTATAAGTAATGAACTAACAGTGGCTAGTGAGTCAGAGTACAGGATAGCACATATGAACGGGACAGATTTGTACATGATCTACACTACTATAGAATTGTTCACATGACTACTAGCACTCCTCCGTTTTCCCCAATCAATACACAAGGATCTAAGCAGGTTATGTTATTGTACATGATATCACATAGGGCCCATGAAAGGGTGCACATGATAGTATACATTAGGCTCTGTGAACATGAGAGTACATAGTTCACAAGAGTGTACATGTATGGTGAAAGCACAGGAGTACATGATAAAAGTGAAACACACATGACACAATGTACCCGATGCTCCCGAGGGGGATAACATCGCATGAAGAGATCCATATAGTACCAATTCGTGATAATGTCGTGACAGCACAAGTAAAGTAATTTAATGCAGGAAATAATTCTAAGCAAGATATGAAATGATCAGAGAATGTACTCGCCTGGTATCTGAGTGTCCAATATGAAAGTACTGTCCGAGGAGTGGTGTCTGGCTCCTAATCAGAACAGCACAAGTCACAACAAGTCCAAAATGGAATAATGAAGTCCTACTATGCATTCTACATGATTCTAGGTCAATCTAGGCCAAAGTCAACTCTTGGTCAACTCTGGTCATCCCTAGAAGTCAAACTAGGTCAACCAAGTCTAAATTAGGCCAAACTAGTCTACCTTAGCCTAATCAAGCCTAGCTTAGTACATACACAATATATGCATATTTACTACACTGCACATTTACATTTTATAAACATCCTATATACCCTAGGCTAAAGTATAACCCATATAACCTTAAGCTAAAACATAGAAATATATATACATACACTCATTACATTATACATACATATATTATATTCATATAGATACCAAATAACTCCATTCATTACATTATGCATACATATATCATATTCATATAGATAATATATATACATTTGTATATAAAGAGAGAGGGCCTGTGTGCTGTGGCTGAGTGTGTGTGAAGGTGAAATGGGGCAGTCCAATTCTGGACAGTGCAGGAATTTAGAGGGAAACAGAATGGGTGTGTGGGTGTATGACTAGTTGGATAAAAATCTGGAAAAAACAGTGCTAGTGTATGTGTGTAATGTGAGACATTCATGAGTGAGCTGAGTGTGAGTGATGGTGAGTGACAACAGTGATAGAATAAAAACAGTGGCAAAACAGTCCCTATAATTTCCAGATTTCAGTCCATATATATATCATTCCAGATTTACATACAACTCAGATTTGCATGAACAAAACCCCAATCAGTTAACAGCTATTGAATTTAACAGTTCAAATAACTCATGTATTCACATAAAACTATTAAAACAGTCCTACAATTAATTCTCATATTTCAGCCTCAAAACAGTCCCAAATCACATCAAAATTGACACACACATAGGATTTATGTAGGAGTACATGTTAGAGTCTTAATTACATACAAATAACAGTGTATTATAGGTTTAATTGATTGACAAATCTCATTTTGCAAAACTGGGAAAAAACAGAAATATGCACTGATACATTGGTTTCAGAATAAAATGGGAAATGAGAAATTGATCTAGAAAATCAATTAAAAATGAGAAATTAATGGTTGGTAATCGAAACATACAATGTATAGGTGTCACACTAGGTGTTTGTGTCCATACTAGAGGACACAAACGTGTCCAAACTACTAAAACCCCGAACGGTATAACAGTGCACTGTCAAGTGCACTGCCTCATGCACACGTGTACTCGTGTCGTGCACACGACATAGGACACAATAGTGTCTCGTGGTCATCCACATAGATAGCCCACCTATAGGGCTATCTCATAGGCCAACTGGTCAGTGTCCACTTCGTGTCAGTGTCGGATACGAGAGTCGTATCAGTGGCTAGAAATAACAGTGCACTGTCGAGTGAAATCCACGTGCGACGGAGATTTCTCCCCCGACACGCCACGTGGGCACGTGAGACTTGACACGTGGCGTGTCAGTCAGTGCCCCATGGCTCGTGTCAAGTTCCACGTGTCCTGGTTGCGTGTCGTGTCCACCAGAGCCCCCGAACAGCAGGGGATCCAATCCCGAGCGCGCGCGCACGTGTCCACGCGTGTCCGTGTGCCTCCCTAGGCATGACACGACACAAAAACCAAACACAAACACTAGAAAACCATAGGCAAGATCAAAACCCTAATTCCTATTCAAAAAGTTTCCACAAAACTAGACGAAATGCCCTCAGTGGCATTTCGACAAACACCTAGGTACCACCTCTGGTACGTGTCCAAATAGACACGAAACTTACGAAACCTGACACGATACCAATACAGACACTTAGGGGACCCCTAGGGCTTCCTAATCATGAAAAGAAATCAAAGTTTCATGGGAAAATGAGAAAGTTACCTATGGATGAACTTTCAAAAAAAATCCCCTTTGTGAGCTCCTCTCTTGATATCCCAATCCAATCAAAATAACCTCAAACTGAAATAAAACTCAAATAGCAGCAAGAACAATAATATTAGGATCCAATGCAACTTGTTTGGGAGAAAAAGGATCTAAAATAGATTTTCTATGGGTTTTTAAACATGGAGACTCACCTCTTTCTTCTCTTGAAATAAATTCCTAAAGAAGAGGCTAGCCCTAGATTTTAGGAGGGTATTTATAGGGTGGTGATCCCCATAAAGATAAGGTGGCCGGCCATTATTCCTAGGGATTAGGGTTTGGTAAATGCTTTGGGCTTTGGGCCAACTTACAAGCTATGTGTTAAATGATTAATCAAGGCTCTAAATCATAAACCATGACTTATGACTTTCTAATTCCTATTGCTAACTAGAGTCTAACGACCAAACCAATGATTAGGCTAGGTTAGACTAGAGTCATATAACCTAACCAATTCCATACTAACTAGGGTTAGCTCCTAGGTTGGTCTACAAGGGTCAACACTAGTCAAAGTCAACCTAGTCCAAACAATTCCAAAATTATTCCTAAAAATTCTCATAAATTCAAATAAATTCTAACAAATTCAAATTACCCCAAAAGTGTCAAAAATACCCTCATACTAGAAATATGGTAGTGACAAATCTACCCTCCTTAAAAGAATTTTGTCCTCAAAATTGAAAGGCGAAATACAACTTATGAGAAGGATAGAAAGCATACCTCACGGTCCAAAAAGATAAGGGTATCGCTCGCGCATCTCATCCTCCCGCTCCCAGATAGACTCTCCTGGAGAATGATGCCTCCATGCGACGCGTACCAAGGGTATCACCTGGTTTCTCAGAACCTTCTCCCGTCGATCCAGAATCTCCACTGGCTGCTCTGGATAGCTGAGAGAAGGCCCAACCTCTATCTCTGAATGATCGAGCACATGGCTAGGGTCAGTCACATACCGTTTCAACTGTGATACATGAAATACGTTGTGGACCCCCACTAGCACATGTGGCAAGTCTAGCCTGTATACAACGTCACCGACTCTCCCGCTGATAACGAAAGGGCCGATGAAGCGCGGGCTAAGCTTACCGCCTCCACCAAAATGTATCGTACCACGAGTCGAAGATATCCTCAAGAAAACCTGGTCTCCGACCTAATCACAAGCAAGGTCTCAATTAATATAATAAACAAACATGATCAAAAATCACAAACAAACAAACCTAAATCTAATCCTACTCTAATCTGTACCTCAAACTCTAATGGCCTCCGGTGGCTATCGGTCCAGTGCCGATGTCTGTCCTGCGCCATGCAAAGTCTGTCCCTGATGAGCTTCACCTTCTCGGCTGCATCAACAACTATCTCTGGCCCCAGTAAAGCTCGCTCACCAGCATCATTCCATGATAAGGGTGTATGGTACCTATGCCCGTACAGAGCCTCGAAAGGTGACATCTCAATGCTGGCCTGGAAACTATTGTTGTAAGCAAACTCCACCAAATGAAGATGATCCTCCCAGGAACCTCTAAAGTCCAGGACGTACGTCCGTAGCATATCCTCAAGTGTCTGAATAGTCCGCTCTGACTGTCCGTCCGTCTGGGGGTGGTATGTAGTACTAAACTTGAGCTGAGTGCCCAAGCTGGTCTGCAGACTCCTCCAAAAATAGAAAGTAAAACGGCTATCCCGATCCGAGACGATGCTGACTGGAACTCCGTAAATCCTGACTATCTGCCGTAAATACATCTCCGCCAGCCTCTCTGTAGACGTACCCACCTTGAATGGCAAGAAGTGGGCCGATTTGGTCAACTTGTCAACGATGACCCAAATTGCGTCTTTTCCTCCTGGTGTGCGCGACAATCCTGATACGAAGTCCATAGTGATATGCTCCCATTTCCACTCGGGAATAGACAGCGGCTGCAATAATCCACCGGGCCTCTGCCTCTCTACCTTGACCTGCTGACAGACCAAGCACCTAGCCAAGAAGCGAGCCACCTCCCGCTTTATCCCTGACCACCAAACATGCTCCCTCAGATCTCGGTACATCTTGTTGGCACCCGGGTGTATAGAGTACTGAGATCTGTGGGCCTCATGCATAACCTGCTCCCTGAGATCTCCGCTGGGCACACATAACCTGGAACCGTGCCTCAAGGCACCATCCTCTGCAAGAGAAAACTCGCCCTCCAGCAATCCTGCTCGAACCTGCTCTCGGAGACACCGCAGAGCAATGTCCTCAAACTGTGCCGACTTGATCCTCTCCACCAAGTCTGACTGAATCTGCATCCCCCATAACTGTATCTGCACTCCGGGCACAATCACCTCAATCCCAAGGCTCTCCAAGTCGGCAAGCAAATGTCGATCCTTGGTCAAACACATGGCTGTCAGATACCTACTCAAGGCATCGGCAACCACGTTGGCCTTCCCTGGGTGATACTGAAGTAGGATGTCAAAATCCTTCATCAACTCTAGCCATCTGCGCTGTCTCATGTTCAACTCCTTCTGAGTGAACACATACTTTAAGCTCTTGTGATCTGTGAAGATCTCCACCCTCTCACCATACAGATAGTGCTTCCACAGCTTCAGAGAAAAAATTACTGTTGCCAGCTCCAGGTCGTGGGTAGGATAGTTCTTTTCATGGGGACGCAATTGCCTGGAAGCATAGGTAATCACCTTTACATGCTGCTGTAAGACGCAACCCAGCCCCTTCCCTGAAGCATGACTATAAATAGTGAAACCACCTGATCCTGAAGGCAATGTCAGAATCGGAGCTGTCGTAAGCCGCTTCTTCAACTCATCAAAAGCTGTTTGACACTCCTCTGACCAATCGAACTCAGCATCCTTCCGGGTCAACCGAGTCAACGGCTCTGCAACCCAGGAGAAATCCTGCACAAATCTTCGATAATATCCTGCCAGCCCCAGGAAACTCCTGATCTCTACAACTGAAGTCGGTGCTGCCCATGCCTCAACTGCTACAATCTTCTTGGGGTCAACTGAGATACCATCTCCAGTCACCATATGCCCCAAGAAGTCCACCCGGTCTAAGAAGAACTCACACTTGGAGAGCTTCCCGTAAAGCAGCTCCTTCCTGAGAGTCTCCAGCACGATCCTCAAATCCTTCTCGTGCTCCTCCTCAGTCTTGGAATATACCAAGATGTCGTCAATGAACACCACCACGAACTGATCCAGATATTGGTAGAACACCTTGTTCATAAGGTTCATAAATACTGCTGGTGCATTGGTTAGCCCAAACGGCATAACCAAAAACTCAAACTGCCCGTACCGTATCCTGAAAGCGGTCTTGGGAATATCCTCCCTCTTCACCTTCACCTGGTGATATTCCGATCTCAGATCAATCTTGGAAAATACCCGAGCTCCGCTCAACTGGTCAAATAGATCGTCGATCCACGGTAGTGGGTATTTGTTCTTGATCGTGAGGTTCTTGAGTGCCCTATAGTCAATACACATGTGTACTGACCCATCCTTCTTCGGCACGAACAACACTGGTGCACCCCATGGCGACGAACTCGAGCGGATGAAGCCCTTGTCCTGTAGCTCATCCACCTGCTTCTTCAGCTCTACCAGCTCGCTGTTGTTCACCCGATAGACATGCTGAGAGATAGGTTCCGCTCCTGGAACCAAGTCTATCGAGAACTCTATGTCTCTGTCTGGTGGCAATCCCGACAACTCCTCTGGGAACATCCATATACTCTGCTATCAAGGGGTGTAGAATCGCCTGCTCCTCGACCGAGACTCCACAGAAAACTCTGCTGCTCTGCTCTGCCTGACGTCTGGAGTACTCGAACTCTGGCTCCCCCGGCGCTCTGAAAAGAACCCTACCCCCTCTGCAATCAATGCTGGCGTGGTGCATGCTCAACCAATCCATGCCTAGTACTATATCGTAGTTCGGCAATGGCATTACGAGCAGGCTCACCTCCAACTCACGGCCTTCCAAAACTACTATCCGACCCTTACAAACATCACTCACGAGGATAATGCCACCCCCGGTCGTGATCTTGTAAGTCATAGGCAACGATTCAGCTATGATACCATGTCTAATCATAAAAGATACTGATATGAAGCTATGCAAAGCACCGAAATCGAATAATGCAAAAGCTGGACTGGAGTCGAGAAGGATCGAACCTGCAATCAGCTCTCCTATCGCCTCTGCATCCTCTGTTGCCATGGTGAAAGCTCGCCCCTGCTGGCCTCCCCTGGCCTGCTGCTGGTGCTGGACGAACCTCTGCTGCTGCGTCGGCAGGGCTGGTCCCCTCTGCTGGCCTGCTGGAGCCCTGGCTCCTCCTTCCGGGCCTGCTCGTCCCCCAGACCTAACACAATCCCTCAGCTGGTGATCTGTCGCTCCGCAAAGAAGGTACCTCCCGAGCCACTTTCTGCACTCGTTGAAGACATGTCCAGGCTTCTTGCAGAAGGTGCAACTGACTGTCTGGTGCCTGGGTGCCTGATGCTGAAACTGCTGCTGGTGAACTGGCCTCTGCTGAACCGGCTGTGGCTGGAACTGCTTCTGCTGCTGATGCTGAAAGTGGAGCCTCTTGGCCTGGCCCCTGCTGCTGCTGCTGCCTCCAACCGGGTCTCGCCCCCTCTTGAGCCCAAGATCAAGATTATCCTCTGCTAGCAAGGCTCCCGTCAAGATCTTCTCGAACGTAGCATCCCGGTTGCCCTTGTTCAAGGACTTGACCTCCTTGACTAGACCCTTCCGGAACCTCTGGGCCTTCGCCGTCTCGCTCAAGCCCTCTACAAACCTGCCGAGGCGGCCGAACTCTCCGGCGTACTCCTCCACTGAGAGACTCCCCTGGACTAGGCTCTCGAACTGCGATTCCAAGGCTCTGAGTGCTGAATCTGGGAAGAACTTCTTTTTGAACAAGCCCTTAAACTACTCCCAAGTCTTCCCAGGTACCCCCACCCTGGGGTATGACTGATACCAGGTGCGAGCAAGATCTCGCATCCGGCTAGCTGCGGCCTCGATCTGAAGATCTGCTGGTATCCTGGCCAAGCGAAAGATCTCCTCTATATGCTCGATCCACTCATCGGCATATAGGATCCCCTCTGTCCCCAGAAAGTCTCTGGGGCTCATCTTCTGAAACTGCTCGATCCCCGGTGTCCTCGGCTGCTGAACCACCGATCGAGCTGCAACCGTCGTAAGGGCCAGCTCCATGCCCCTGTCCTGTCGAGCCTGCTGTCGGTCCATGAACTACTGGAAGTACGCGAACATCTGCGCTGCATCCACGTGTCCTGTAGGCGGTGGCTGCTGGAAGGGATCCTCTGGAATGATCGGGTCCTGCCTCCGAGCCGGTGGAAGCATACCCCCTGCTGCTACTGCCGAGGTCTTAATACGAGCAGAGGTGGCAGGAGCTGCAGTCCCCTGGCCTCGCTGTACTGGCTGAGAGGTAGCAGTCCCCTCTATAGCATCCTCATGAATGGCACGCTACGATCGAGTCTCTACCATCCTGAAGATAGACAAACAAGAGTATCAATTTTTGAGAAAGAAGCGAAATAACAAAGGCGGACAGTTAAAATTCAAAGGATCAGCTGACAATATGGATTTAGATAGCAATAAAAGAATTTTTCCTAAAGTGATTGAGTACCATAAAATTAATGTTCTATATCTTACTGCAGGCTGTAGTGATACTCTAGTTCGAATACCACTACACTTCTAGTCTAGACCTGCATGGGCCACCACTAAAAATGTGTCACGACCCGCACCCTAGAGTAAGGGCACGAGACGTAGTTACGTCCAGCCTACGCCGCAGTGTCGGCGGTAGAACGCTGTCCTAGGTCAACACACATCTAACAATATATATCTAAACAGTTTATACTCCCCGAATGGGGGTGACATAGCAGTAATAACTCAATCACAACTAAGGAAGAGATAGCACGATATGAAATAGAACTCAAGGAAATAAATAGATGAAAAGTAGTCTAAGATAATCCCAGCAATATCCAGAAGTACATGGTCTCAGATACAGAATGAAAGAATATATACAACTCAGAACTCAGAATAAAGTCTAGCAAAAACATGTCTCAAGACTACATAAAAGAAGATAAGCCTAACTAATCTAGTCTAGGCAATCGGGGTGATATTCTCAGCTAGAGCTGGGTCCTCCTGAGGGTCCAGCTCGCAGGTGTCATCTAAGGATGCCCCGTAGAAAGTGTCCAGGCAGGCCTCCTCCTCGTCCTCTGTAATATTTCAACAGGTCCAGTCAGGACAGGAGCGAGTAAAATATATCTCAACAGTTCATACCAGGTTAGAAAATATAATCATGCAGTAAAGTAAGATATAGGTGCTGAAGAATACAGTATATAAACAGAGAGAGAGAACTGTAATAGAAATATCTACTATAAGTAAGGAATTAACAGTGGCTAGTGAGTCAGAGTACAGGATAGCACATGTGAACGGGACAGATTTGTACATGATCTACACTAAAGAGTTGTACATGATCTACACTATTATAGAATTGTTCACATGACTACTAGTACTCCCCCGTTTTCTCCAATCAATACACAAGGATCTAAGCAGGTTATGTTATTGTATATGATATCACATGGGGCCCATAAAAGGGTGCACATGATAGTATACATGAGGCTCTGTGAACATGAGAGTACATGGTTCACAAGAGTGTACATCTATGGTAAAAGCACAGGAGTACATGATAAAAGTGAAACACATATGACACAATGTACCCGATGCTCCCGAGGGGGATAACATCGCATGAAGAGATCCATATAGTACCAATCCGTGATAATGTCGTGACAGCACAAGTAAAGTAATTTAATGCAGGAAATAATTCTAAGCAAGATATGAAATGATCAGAGAATGTACTCGCCTGGTATCTGAGTGTCCAATATGAAAGTGCTATCCGAGGAGTGGTGTCTGGCTCCTAATCAGAACAGCACAAGTCACAACAAGTCTAAAATGGAATAATGAAGTCCTACTATGCATTCTACATGATTCTAGGTCAATCTAGGCCAAAGTCAACTCTTGGTCAACTCTGGTCATCCCTAGAAGTCAAACTAGGTCAACCAAGTCTAAATTAGGCCAAACTAGTCTACCTTAGCCTAATCAAGCCTAGCTTAGTACATACACAATATATGCATATTCACTACACTACACATTTACATTTTATAAACATCCTATATACCCTAGGCTAAAGTATAACCCATATAACCTTAAGCTAAAACATAGAAATATATATACATACACTCATTACATTATACATACATATATTATATTCATATATATACCAAATACCTACATTCATTACATTATACATACATATATCATATTCATGTAGATAATATATATACATTTGTATATAAAGAGAGAGGGCCTGTGTGTTGTGGCTGAGTGTGTGTGAAGGTGAAATAGGGCAGTCCAATTCTGGACAGTGCAGGAATTTAGAGGGAAACAGAATGGGTGTGTAGGTGTATGACTAGATGGATAAAAATCTAGAAAAAACAGTGCTAGTGTATGTGTGTAATGTGAGACATTCATGAGTGAGCTGAGTGTGAGTGATGGTGAGTGACAACAGTGATAGAATAAAAATAGTGGCAAAACAGTCCCTATAATTTCTAGATTTCAGTCCATATATATATCATTCCAGATTTACATACAACTCAGATTTGCATGAACAAAACCCCAATCAGTTAACAGCTATTGAATTTAACAGTTTAAATAACTCATGTATTCACATAAAACTATTAAAACAGTCCTACAATTAATTCTCATATTTCAGCCTCAAAACAGTCCCAAATCACATCAAAATCGACACACACATAGGATTTATGTAGGAGTACATGTTAGAGTCTTAATTAAATACAAATAACAGTGTATCATAGGTTTAATTGATTGACAAATCTTATTTTGCAAAACTGGGAAAAAACAGAAATATGCACTGATACATTGGTTTCAGAATAAAATGGGAAATGAGAAATTGATCTAGAAAATCAATTAAAAATGAGAAATTAATGGTTGGTAATTGAAACATACAATGTATAGGTGTCACACTAGGTGTTTGTGTCCATACTAGAGGACACAAACGTGTCCAAACTACTAAAACCCCAAACGGGCATAACAGTGCACTGTCGAGTGCACTGCCTCGTGCACACGTGCACTCGTGTCGTGCACACGACACAGGACACAATAGTGTCTCGTGGTCATCCACATAGATAGCCCACCTATAGGGCTATCTCATAGGCCAACTGGCCAGTGTCCACTTCGTGTCAGTATCGGATACGATAGTCGTATCAGTGGCTAGAACTAACAGTGCACTGTCGAGTGAAATCCACGTGCGACGGAGATTTCTCCCCCGACACGCCACGTGGGCACGTGAGACTTGACACGTGGTGTCACGCCCCAGAACCAGAATACTGGAGAGCGGGGGAATGACTCAGCCAGCTACGTATTACGGGTAGATGAATACCGTATAATACGATCAATGCTGTCTAAAAGACGAGGGGGTGTATACTACATGAAAGTCTTACTATGGTCACTTCACAACTATTGTCTCAATCATTCGAACAAGAAACAGTAACAGAGAACATGTAAGATTAAGCAGTAAGGCGTTCCAAACGCTCTGTCAAAATGTTCTTGATATCTGGCTTTACAAAACATAGCCAGATTGATGTAGCAAAAGTATACACAATTGTTATCAGCTGCAGCCTGACTTTAGTTATAATTATGTAAAAAGTAAGTACAAGACAATCCGACTAAAATGTCGGTGCCAAACGGCAAGGTATAAAGTAGATAACAAAACGAGCGGGGAGGTAAGAAACCCACTCGAGTCCTCCTGCGATCATCCCTCTAGTGTTGACCATCTTGGAGGTAGAAGTAAGCTGGATCCTCGGGGACCGGCTCTAAATCTGGCCATGCAAAACCAGAGAGGTTAGACCTCTAATAGCAAGTACCATAAGGGAGCACGACATGAGAACTAAAACCAGTAATGAGAAATATAATAATAGATCTCTGCTTTCCACTAGGATTCACATCACATCACGACACTTCGAACCAACCTCCCAACCAAACAAGGACAGAAGTTGGCCCGTCATGTCCTGACATTCTGATCATCCCAGTTAGGTAACAGAGTAGGTACAGTACACAAATAAATCATCTTGAACGGCCAATCAACTACTACGGCTTGCTATTGTGAGTCCCAAGTTATCCTGGAATTATGCAAAATAGGGATTCCTCAGTTCTTACTATGCGCAAGCAAGGCTAGTCTATCCAATCAATCAATTGCGCCAATCATGCAGTTAGACGAGTCCCAGCGGGACGCCCGCCGTTAATATAGCATGTACAATAATATAAGCAGATACTGTTCCCTGCCCGTGTGACAGATCTACAGTATCTGTGGGAACCAGCCGGCCCGTCGGGCACTTAATAGTCCCAAGGGGGCTGCCATGTAAGAACTCGAGAATCCATTCTCTCCATGCCATCATTATTTTATTTAACTTAATAGTCTTTACGTTGAGTGAAGTTCCATGCCGTGGATCATGGTCATTCAAATAAGTACTTTCGTACGGGGTACGATATGCGCAACTCTACAACGATACCCGTGCGGCTAGGTTGTAGATTTTACATAGCGTGATGCAACAATCAAATCTGACCACGGAGTAATCATGCCTTGACCATAAAGTACACATGCTGTTTTTGTAAAATAAATAAATAATTTGAAGCCTGCATGAGCCTGTATGCCAATATTCGGGATTGGCTAATCGAGTACAATAGTTCATTACATGAACGTGTCTCATTCATTTCATTCAATAAGACGACTAGCCAGTCTCTTAGTTCCAACTAGGAATGCATGATCAATTTAGTCAAGATAACCATTATCATCAATGGTGACAAGGCATGAAAGTCAAATAGTATTCAGTGGAGTCGAGTCTACGACTCTCAGGGTTTAATTCCAGTTAATCGGGGTATATATAACTCAATTCACGACACATGGTACATCTCACGTAACAATCTATATTTAACAGGAACATCAACATATCATGATTATATCAAGTTTATGCAAAAAGGCGTAAGGATATAAAATGGACGTTAAACATCTAATAAGATATCAATATACAGGGCTATAGAAGATCCAGGGTAAGCAGGCTACTCTCATGTCAGCCTACGCTCATGTCAGCGTACGCTCAGGTCAAGCTACGCTCAAGCCAGCGTACGCTCAGGTCAAGCTACGCTCAAGCCAGCGTACGCTCAGGTCAAGCTACGCTCAAGCCAGCGTACGCTCAGGTCAAGCTACGCTCAAGTCAAGCTAGCGTATGGACTCCATACGACCCCTAGTCACCCAAGTGAGCGTATACAAGACATACGCTCTAAAAAGGCAGCGTATGAACTCCATACGACTCCTCACTATCCAAGTGAGCGTATGTAAGTCATACGCTCCCAAAAGGTAGCGTATGAACTCCATACGACTCCTGACCATTCAAGTCAGCGTATGCAAGTCATACGCTCCCAAAAGGTAGCATATGAACTCTATACAACTCCTGACCATTCAAGTCAGCGTATGCAAGTCATACGCTCCCAAAAGGTAGCGTATGAACTCCATACGACTCCTGACCATTCAAGTCAGCGTATGCAAGTCATACGCTCCCAAAAGATAGCGTATGAACTCCATACGACTCCTGACCATTCAAGTCAGCGTATGCAAGTCATACGCTCCTAAAAGGTAGCGTATGAACTCCATATGACATACGCTTCCAAAAGGTAGCGTATACAAGACATACGCTACCTAAAAAGGCAGCGTATGGACTCAATACTGCGCTGCGCTAAAGAGCGCGCTCAGCTCAGTGACGCAAGCTAAAAAGCTAGCGTACACTGCTCACTGTCTTCTCCAAACAGCAAGAACTCCATAGTTGCATCCCAAAGCTTCAAAAGTCCATAACTTGGTCAAAACCAGTCCAAATCCATCTTTTCAAAGGTCAAAATTGGGTAGGATAAACTTCTCTACAACATAGAACCATCAGAACTTGAAAACAAAAAAGTTTGATAGATCAAAACCACCAAACTCCGAAAATAACTCATTTCTAGATCTACAAAAATTAAGACTTCGAAATAAAAAATGCCAAGTTCTAAACTCTCTTAGGATCTTACGAGGAAGATAAATGAACTACAAAAACATGGGTTCTCATGTGAAGCAAGTTGTACTTGCCTACGGTTTGGTAGGTGGAGAGAGTAATGAAGAAGAAGAAGAGGAGTAATGGTGAGAATGAGTAATGAGGAGAGAGAATGGAGAGGGTGGCTTTAAATATGGAAGGGGTAGTAGGTGGGAGTTGGGCCGGGTCCAATGGATCGGGTTGTAGGGGATCCAACCAAAGCCAACCCGAACCCAAATAAACAAGACTAAGGCAGGGAATAAAAACAGGAAATAAAGTGCAGAAATAAAATTGCAGAAGTATAATTACAGGAAATAAATTAACATGAAAATTTAAAGAGCAGATTAATTAATTAACATGAAATTAAAGGAAATTTAAATACAGGATAATACATGATAAATATTAAATAAATACACATGAGTTGTACATGTATAAAAATACGCATTCTGGGAACGGGGAGTGACATCTCTACCCTCCTTAGAAAAATTTTATCCTCGAAATTTCAAATCCAAGCAGGATAGAAACATCGAGGCTAAACTAACCTAAGTACGAGCAATTCAATAAAGCAATTATTTTACAATGTCCATAGCAAGTAACATATATGTAAATCCATCAATCTACGATATCAAGCAATTCTACCCATAAGGTGATAAGCATGAGGAATCAAGACAATCAAGGTACACAGAAAAAGATATACCTTGTGAGTCAAACAGATGTGGATATCGTGATCGGATATCATCCTCACGTTCCCACGTTAACTCTCCTAAAGAGTGATGACCCCAAGCAACCCGGACAAGGTTAATTGTTCGGTTCTTGAGTATCTTCTCTCTTCGGTCCAAGATGGACACAGGCTGCTCCTCGTAAGACAAGTTGGTACCAACAACCAATTCAGAATGATCGAGGATATGGCTTGGGTCCGATACATACCTTCGTAACTGAGATACATGAAACACGTCATGCACCTCTCGTAACGAAGGTGGAAGGGACAAACGATAAGCAACATCGCCTACCCTATCAAGGATAATGAATGGTCCTACGTATCGCGGACTCAACTTCCCGCGAACGCCAAATCTAATGACCCCACGGGTAGGTGAGATCCGTAAGAATACGTGGTCCCCAACGGAGAACTCTAACGGCCTACGACACTGGTTTGCCCAATGACGATGCCGATCCTGCGCAATACGAAGTCGCTCTCTAATTCCCTTAATCACTTCAACCGTCTGGACAATCATTTCTGGGCCTAGCATCTTTCTTTCCCCGATATCATCCCATGCTAGTGGCGACCTACACTTCTTACCATATAGTGCTTCGAATGACGCCATCTGGATACTGGCTTGATAACTGTTGTTGTACGAGAACTCGACCAAGTGCAGGTGGCTCTCCCAAGATCCTCCAAAATCTAGAGTGCAAGCTCGCAACATATCTTCTAAAGTCTGAATTATCCTTTCTGATTGGCCGTCCGTCTGTGGATGGTAAGCCGTGCTAAATCTTAACTTGGTACCCAAACTATGATGTAAGCTCTTCCAGAAGTGTAACATGAAACGGGTATCTCTGTCTGACACAATACTGACAGAGACTCCATGCTGCCTGACTATCTGCTGTATGTACAACTCTGCCAACTTTTCTGTAGATTGCCCTACTCTGAAAGGAAGAAAGTGTGCTACCTTCGTAAGCCGATCTACTATTACCCAAATAGCATCCTTACCACTTGGTGATCTCGGTAAACCGATCACAAAGTCCATTGTAATATGCTTCCACTTCCATTCCAGGATAGAAAGCGGTTGCAATAATCCAGCTGGCCTCTGCTGTTCTGTCTTCACTTGCTGACATACTAAGCAACGAAAAACAAATCTAGCTATCTCCCTCTTCATCCCGTTCCACCAGAAGTGCTGCTTGATATCTTGGTACATCTTGGTCCCTCCAGGATGTATAGAATACTAAGAACTGTGAGCTTCTGTCATTACTTCTTGTCTGATATCTCCACTAGGCACACATAGACGCGATCCAAACCTAAGGGTACCATTTTCATGAATTTGCATCTCCTTTCTGAGCCCTGACTCACATTCTGTCCTAAGCTTCTGAATCCTTGGGTCTTGTGCCTGGGCTGCCTTGATCCTGCCTACCAAGTCGGATTGAACTTGTAGACTCGCCAGAATTCCTACATCACTAGAAAGTATAATTTCAATGCCCATCTCCTGAAGGTCTTCTAAGATGTGCTTCTGCGTTGTCAACATAAATGCGCCGCCTCTTCTGCTAAGAGCGTCTGCTACCACATTAGCCTTGCCTGGATGATACTGAAGCTCCACGTCATAATCCTTGATCAACTCCAACCATCTTCTTTGCCTCATGTTCAGCTCCTTCTGAGTAAAGATGTACTTAAGACTTTTATGATCTGTGTACATCTCCACTCGGTCACCATATAAGTAATGCCTCCAAAGCTTCAAAGCAAACACTACTGCTGCTAACTCCAAATCATGAGTTGGGTAATTCTTCTCGTGGTCCCAAAGTTGCCTAGATGCATATGCTATCACCTTCCCATGCTGCATAAGGACACATCCAAGTCCTTTACCTGACGTATCACAATATACTGTAAAACCTCCGGGCCCAACTGGCAATGTAAGAATAGGCACTGATATCAACTTCTGCTTCAAAGTCTCAAAGGATGCCTGACATTCTGCCGACCAAACGAATGGTACATCTTTTCGGGTCAAGCGGGTCATGGGTGCTGAAAGCCTTGCAAAGTCTGACACAAACCTTCTGTAATATCCTGCCAATCCCAAGAAACTCCGTACATCAGCTACGGTCTTGGGTACTGGCCAACTCTCTACTGCTTCTACCTTCTTGGGATCCACTGCTACTCCAGCTCCTGATATGATGTGACCCAGAAATGAAATATGATCCGTCCAGAACTCACACTTGCTGAGCTTGGCATACAACTGGTTCTCTCTCAGAACCTGTAACACTTTCCTGAGGTGGTCTTCATGCTCCTCTTCACTAGCAGAATATACGAGAATGTTGTCGAGAAATACCATGACAAACTGATCTAAATATGGCATAAAGATGCGGTTCATCAAATCCATGAATATAGCTGGAGCATTGGTCAAACCAAACGGCATTACTAAGAATTCATAATGTCCATACTTCGACCTGAATGCGATCTTGGGAATGTCTTCCTTCCGAACCCTCACTTGATGGTATCCTGAACGAAGATCTATCTTGGAGAAGACTCTGGCCCTGCTCAACTGATCAAATAAGTCGTCGATCCTTGGTAGTGGGTACTTGTTCTTTACTGTCGCCGTGTTAAGCTTCCTGTAATCGATGCATAATTTGGATGATCCATCATTCTTCCCTACAAGTACCACTGGTGCTGCCCATGGCGATATGCTAGCTTGGATGAACTTCTTCTCCTTCAATTCCTCTATATGCTGATATACCTTAGCCTGCTCCGAATCTGCCATTCTGTAAACCCGATCTGATATCGGTTTAGTTCCAGGTGCCAATTCTATGCTGAACTCAATATCTCTAACTGGTGGTAGACCTGGAAGTTCTTCGGGAAATACGTCTAGGAATTCTTCAACTACCTTCGGGATCTGAACTTCTTCCATTGCCGCTACTACTCCCTGCTCCTGCTGAGTCGCCTCTGATCTGACTAAGGTAAACCGCTCCATGCCTGGAATATCAAAAGATATACTCCTACTATGACAATCTAGTGTCGCATGACTGTCTTTCAGCCAGTCCATGCCTAAGATGATGTCGAAATTTCTAACAGGAAATTCTATCAACTGGGCGGGTAAGGAATGCCCGCAAACTACAACACTACACACTAGAATAACTCTACTAACTCCTACGAGCCTATTACCGGTGAGTATATTCAACCTCCCTGGAAATGTCTCGAACTCCATTCCTAGCCGTGTCGCAAATTGTGCAGATATAAATGAGTGTGATGCTCCTGAATCAAACAATGCTACTGCGGGATATGAGGCGACGAGAATGTTACCTGCCACAATATCTCCCGATGCTAATGCCTCTTCCAAGGACAGTGTGAATGCCTGCCCTCGACCTCCTTGCTGGTTCCCATGTTGCGGCCTAGCCTGGTGCTGCTGCTGGCCCCTTCCTTGATGATGCTGGGGTGGTCTATACTGGTGTTGCTGCATCGACGGTCCCTGCTGTCGATACATCTGAGCCTGCGGACGCTGTACCAACAGCCTCACTGCCATTGCTGGTCCTCGATACTGGCCTGCCCCTGGTGCTGACAGAGCAAAAAACTGCTGTAGCACCCAGTTTCCCAAATGAGGGTAATTTTAAAATTTCGTGTTTATAATTATTTTAATAATGATATTTAATTCATGATATGATTTTTGGTGATTTTAAATTATTTTAAAATTATTTAAATTAATGACTTGTGGTTTTGACGTTTTGCTAGTGAAACCCTAGAGACTGTTTGACCTAGAGCCTAACCATGTGATTATGATATTTTAATGTCATTTTTGGCCTAAGGATATTTTTTGCATTTGACCTCTTTGAATTATTTTGATATTATTTTATTATTTATGATATTGTTTTGGGGTTATTTGAGTCGGGTTCGAATTTCAACTCAATCAGACTTGAAACAGGGATCCGGGGGTAGTTTGACTCTAGTGGAACCCACACACTAGTTAGGCATGGCCCACATGATATTAATTTTAGTCCACATGATAGAAATATTTTAGTTAGAGGTTAGACTAATTATTATGGATAAGGTTAATGTGATTAGAGACTTTAGAATGACTAATTTAGCCCCAACCAATTAGCCCTTTCCTAATACTCATAGAATAGGTTAGTGGAGGCATTTTGGACCTTACCATAATAGGACAAATAGCCCCATATGGCCAGCCACTTTGGAAGAGGATAGGCTCAAGTTCATTTCATTATTCTCATCCACACTCTCTCTCTTGTTCTTCTCCAAATTCCTAGAGAGCAATCCCTAGCAATTTCTCCACCAAATCCTTCCATTTCACCACCAAATCTTCTTCTTTCCTTCTGCATTCTAGCCAAGGAGGAAGCTACCCAAGTTTGGGAGGATTCGGAGCTCGTTCGTGTCCTTTTGTAATCTCTACGTGTCGGTGTCGCTCCGGGAAGGCTTTTCTTCGATTCGATCTACCGGGAGGTATAAATCCCTTCTCTTTTTCTTTTTCTCATGCATATAGATCTATTTTGAACCCATAGGAATGACCCTCATGGTTGTATCTCCATTTGTGTCCATTTCGTGTCCATTTGGAGGTCATAGGAGTGTCCTTTGTGTTGTGGTTGTGTCCATGTGGAAAAATCCCAAATTTGGACACACTATGTGTTGTTGTTATGTATGAATGAATTATTACATGTTTAATCTCATATTTTTGTATTGGAGATGTGTTCTATAGTGTCTCATATATATATTAGTGTAGAGAGTGAGTTCTTGATATATTATGTTATATACTTGTGTTCTTTTGTCTCAAACTACCCAAATCCGTCATGATTTTTATCCACGTTTTTAATTTCAGCCCTAACTTAGAAATGTCATAACTTCTAGCTCAAAGCTCGGTTTAATCTTTCGTTTTTTTAAAAGAAGCGTATTGAAGTTAGCTTTCCAAAAACATGTAGTAATAGGCCTAATTATTTCTGTAACTTTCTAGAGAATTATTTGAGTGTCAGCTGTACGAAAGATAAATGCGTTCTCGGTGTTTTCGCGATTCCGGGAGTTTCCGGAAATGAAAACGAGATCCGTTTGAAGTTTCGGAAATCTAACACATAAATCTATAACATACTTTAATCCTAGATTTTAATTCATGCTGAGATGGTACAGTATTGATTATTAGTAGGAGTTACTATTCGGTATATGCATTTTGTTCACCCTTGTGTGTAATATAATATTCTATTTGATTTTAATCCATGTTAATATATATACATTATGTAATTAAATAGAGAATGCAAGCATGAGTAAATGTTTAAATAAATGATGTATGAGGTGTAAGTATCCTATCTAATGTAAGCATGTATAAGTATGGCTTGTAATGAATATGTAGGTTCCATAGTATGTAATGTATGGTGCATATAGTAGTGCAAGAGAATAAATGAATGATGAATGAATGCAAGCATGAATGTAATGTAATAATAGATGTAATGTATGCAATATATAAGTTAATGAGATATAATGTTCTATGTTAACACAAATCCTATATTACCTCATGTACCCCTTACACTATGTTGACACTATCACACTTGACACTTTGTTCACTTACACTTTGACACTCTTTGATATGTATACACTATGTATGCCCATTTAACCCTCACTTGCCCCTTTGCCATGTTCACATACACACACATAGCCTCTTAAATAAGTATTTATGAATATAGTTAACTTAGCTATGTATGTATATTATATATATGTTAGCATATTGTGTTGTAATATATAAGTTTATATAACCATTTGAAATGCCATAATTATAGACCTAATGTTGAATACCAATATATGCATGTGTATATATGTGTAGACATATATAGCTTAAAGTAATAGATTACCTAGTGTATATCCAATGTGAATTCTTGCCTATTTAAGTATTGAATAATTGCATGCTATATAGAGTTGGGTGTATGTTGGCTTGTATAGCCTTGTATTGATGTGTGCTTGCTAGGATAGTCTTGGTTAGGCCTAGTAAGACTTGATGGGTTTGGACATGATCTAGTTTGACCTAGTTTGATTAGTGCAGTTGACTAGAGTTGACCAAGGGTTGACTTTGGCCTAGTTTGACCTAGATTCATGTAGAATGCATTGTAGTGCTTTATATTACCCTTCTGGACATGTTGTGACTTGTGCTGTTCTAATTAGGAGCCATACACCTCTCCTCGTACAGTATCTTTACCTTGGACATTCAGATATCAGGCGAGTACATTCTCTGATCATTTCATATCTTGTTTAGAATTATTTTCCTGCTTTAAATTACTTTACTTGATACTGTCACGTTGGTCACACGGATTGGTACTATATGGATCTTTTCATGAGATGTTATCCCCCTCGGGAGCATCGGATACTGCATGTTTTGTGCATTTCACGAATCATCACGTATCTCTATGCTTTCTCTGATTCACGAATCGCTTGTGACACATGTACTCTCATGTTCACAGAGCCATCATGAATCATCTTCACGTATCGCTCATTTTATGAGCCATATGAAGTTTTACGAATCTTAACATAACTTGAACAGATCCTTGTGTATTGATTGGGGATGGGAGAGTAGAAATAGTCATGTGAATATTATCCAAGTAGCTGTAGTCATGAATCACTCTCTTAGCTGTAGTCATGAATCTCCTATGCCATTTACATGTTTATATTTTACTCTGACTCCCTAGTCACTGTTAGTTCTCTATGTATAGTAGATATTTCTATTACAGTTCTTTTTCTCTGTTTACATACTGTATTTCCTTCAGATCCTGTATCTTACTTTACTGCATGATTATATTTTCTAATCTGCTATGATCTGTTGAGATGTACTGTGCTCGCTCCAGTCCTGACTGGACCCGTTGATAAATTTTACAGATAGCCTGGAGGTTGCCTGCTAGCCTAGAGGAGACAGTAGAGGCTGCATAGATAGCTAGGATTTTTGCTTATAGTTTATTTTCAGTCATCTTGAGTTGTATTTATGGATTACTGTATTTGAGTTTTGAGATGTATTCTGAGTTTGTATCTTAGACACTTAGACTTCTATCTGTTATATCTCTTTTCGATTTCATGTTTTATCTATCTTCCTTTATGCTCTACCTTAGATGTGATTGAGTTTACATTCTGCTATGTCACCCCCATTCGGGGAGTATAAACTGTTTAGTCTTATACTATTAGATGCATTGAGACCTAGGACAGCGTTCTACCGCCGACACTGCGGCGTAGGCTGGGCGTTGTTACGTTTTCGTGCCCTAACTCTAGGGTGCGGGTCGTGACACGTTTTTAGTGGTGGCCCATGCAGGTCGAGATTCGCATTAGTGCGATTTCGTAGTAGCGCAACGACTTAGTTGTACTACTACAAGCCTGCTATAGAATATATAAATTAAGATGTTAGGATGAGAGGATACTCAATCATTGTTAGGATTCCTTGAGAGATTCCTGGGATGACCCTTGAGAATCTCATTTTGAATCCCGATTTAAACTCCTTTTCCTTGTTTTGATTCACCTTTTTCCTTGATTTGAATGTGATTTTGTGGATTCATTGTAGAACTTTGAATCCTGGTATTAGTTGATGATTTTGATAAAATTTTGTAGTTGTTGATTTAATTTTGTATTTAGATTAATATTTTCAAATCCAAGGTACTCAATCACACTTAGGATTCTTTGAGAGATTTCTGGGACGACCCCTGAGAAACTCATTTTGAACTTCAATTGGAATTCCTTTTCCTCTTGTTTGGATTCACCCTCATTCCTTGCTATTGAATTTAAGCTTGATGGGTTCCTCTCGTTTGAACCGATGAGAATGAACATATCTTCATTATTCTTTCTCGCCATTATTCCCTTGTATTCTTATTTACCTCTTATCTTAAACTCTGTCTCATTACATTAATTACCCATATTTTGTCGTCCCTACCAGATGTACTTCGAAACCCTTGAATCTTCGTATCTTTTGCATGGAGAAGGCTAAGGAAGTGACGTAAATTATGTAGCTCAGAGAAGACGTAACTGGTTATTTTATGATGATATAAAGGAAATCAAATATGGAGTGTTCCATATGGAAACTTGAGATAGAAATGTGGTAAAGGTCTCGAATAGAATAAAGAGATGTATACTGCCAATCTGGAAACAATTACATTTAGAGAAATTTTGGGGTTATAAGATAGTTTATAGGTGTATTCAAAACTAATGAGGATATCAGAGGTCAACCTAGTTTTGAGAACTTAGAAAATCTTGGTTATTGATTCTGGGGAAAACTTTTACTCTGAGGCTATGTAGAAGGTTAGTAATGGAAAAGAGAAGTTAATTGTGTTTAATAAGGATATTAAACAAGATGTTGCGAGAAAATGACTAGGGATAGAGAGAACACAAAGTTATGGAAGTTTAGAGATTGTTGTAAAATATTTTTAGGAGAATAATATTCAAGGGTGTATGTCGAAGAAAATACGGAAGTTGATTTTATGATGGAAGATAAGTTTTGTAAGGCCTAGAGATTTAAATTAAATAATACGAGGAGAACAATTTGAACAAGTTCAAGGAATTCGTAAACGGGATTTAGAGGTTTTGGGTCAAATTTAAGACAAGGTGAAAGAACTTAGAAATTTAAATAAATGGTTAATGTTGATTCCTAAATGTGAGGGCTGTGCTTCAAGAGTGATTTTTGGAAATTGGAAATTGCCTACGGTAGTCATGGTAAGGGTTTAAGTAAAGGTTAAATTTTCATATGGAGACTGGTGAGGTAATGATTTGATTGGCAAGTTATGACCAGATGAACTTAAGAGTATCAGAAGCAGATGACTAACTCGATCTTTATTATTTTTGTGCATTAATTACCACCTCTTGAACTCCCACTTTCTAATTGAGATCCTTGACGTTCCTTATCGTGACTTTGATATTCGGAATGTAATACTAGCTGTTACCCTCCAACAAATCTTATATGCAAGACCTAGACGAGCTCACCTTCGTGTAGGTATATCATGTCCCACTAAAACCCGTCTTCTTGTACTCTATTTTCTTGATATGATTTTCTGGTCAACTGGCTAAACTATAACCTCTACCATTATACTAAATTTCTTCTTATTTCAATTAAAAATCCAGCCTTGACTCAATTCTTTCGACCCGACATGTGATGGTGTTCTGCTTGTTTCCTTAGATGCTTAACCTTGTACCTTATCTGAATACTTGACCCGTTGGTTAAGAAACTTGGACTATGTAATTCCTTTCATCATTACCACCCTTATATCTTGTGCTGCTAAATTAGCCTTAGTTTTGCAAGCTTATCTATTTTCGAGCTTGGTCATGACATATTTTATTGGGTGGCCACCCACTAACATATTGTCAAATCAGAACCGGTACATGATGGTCTGATCAACCTATTGCACTTTGGTTCGCTTTTTCATGTATCAATCTACGAGAATGGAGACATAGTTAAACTTGACCCTAGAGTCTCATTCGCGACAACCTTGACAATTCTCTTTAAAATCTTTTCATCGCCTATGAACCTCGTATTCGTACTCAGTCGAATTAAATTTAATCATGACCTGAACCTCCATCATTGGATGCTCGTGCTCATACTTTGATTTCATTGATTTTTCTTCTTGCCCAAATCTCGTTTTATCCCGAAATTGATCAACTTAGATCGTGTCAAGACAAAAATCTATTTGTGATTTGTTGTGCCTAAATTTTCAATTTTTGCTATTTTATGGAATAGTAACCTTTTAATAATTTCTTAGTTGCTTGTTAATGACCAATTTTCATATAGGATGGTAGACAGCCCTACAACCTTGATGATTGTTGTTCTCTTACCTTCCCAATTAGGATACCCTAGATTGTTTGTGTGTTGATACCATAGTACTGTTTTGACCTAGAATGATTAGTATACCTAGGTGATACTTCCAACTGCTACGGTATGCCCTGACCTTGTATACTATTCCTTCAAATTGCATGATTTAGATAAAAAAATTAGACCTTGATTGTTGAGAAATAGGGACGTCACACCATTAGTATCAGTTGTAGATATATATAGGTTAGTCCTTGATGTGGAGATGTGTGTCTATAAACATGTAGCTTATAAGATTTATGAGAGATTATAGTATCAGCCGTGATAGGATGTACTAGTCTTTTGGTGAGTATAAATGTGTTATGAGAGATAGGGGCCTATATGTCTTAGTAATGCATCGTTCCTATGGTAATAGAATGTATTAATAGATGGTTAATAGGAAGATAATAGTTTGAGCATACCTATAGCCTATGATCAGTTCCTTTTCATCCTTAGTTAAGACCACTTTAAAATAGGTCCAGTCCCTTGGATATAGGTTCCAGTCCATATTTTATTGAAGTTCCATTACCGCCGTACAGCAGAGCAGTGTTGGAGGTATTCCTAGATTGACACTATTTAGATGTTCGTTTATTATTCCAGTGTTAGGAAGTGTTACCTTAGATATTGGGTAGGTTAGAGGCTCTAGAAGGAGTACTATCGATCTTAAATTTCGAGGACAAAATTTTTCTAAGGTGGGTAGAGTTGTAGCATCCAGTTTTCCAAATGAGGGTAATTTTGAAATTTCGTGTTTATAATTATTTTAATAATGATATTTAATTCATGATATGATTTTTGGTGATTTCAAATTATTTTAAAATTATTTAAATCAATGACTTGTGGTTTTGACGTTTTGCTAGTGAAACCGTAGAGACTGTTTGACCTAGAGCCTAACCATGTGATTATGATATTTTAATGTCATTTTTGGCCTAAGGATATTTTTTGCATTTGACCTCTTTGAATTATTTTGATATTATTTATTATTTATGATATTGTTTTGGGATTATTTGAGTCGGGTTCAAATTTCAACTCAATCCGACTTGAAACAGGGATCCGGGGGTAGTTTGACTCTAGTGGGACCCACACACTAGTTAGACATGGCCCACATGATATTAATTTTAGTCCACATGATAGAAATATTTTAGTTAGAGGTTAGACTAATTATTATGGATAAGGTTAATGTGATTAGAGACTTTAGAATGACTAATTTAGCCCCAACCAATTAGCCCTTTCCTAATACTCATAGAATAGGTTAGTGGAGGCATTTTGGACCTTACCATAATAGGACAAATAGCCCCATATGGCCAGCCACTTTGGGAGAGGATAGGCTCAAGTTTATTTCATTATTCTCATCCACACTCTCTCTCTTATTCTTCTCCAAATTTCTAGAGAGCAATCTCTAGCAATTTCTCCACCAAATCCTTCCATTTCACCACCAAATATTCTTCTTTCCTTCTCCATTCTAGCCAAGGAGGAAGCTACCCAAGTTTGGGAGGATTCGGAGCTCGTTCGTGTCCTTTTGGAATCTCTACGTGTCGGTGTCGCTCCGGGAAGGCTTTTCTTCGATTCGATCTACCGTGAGGTATAAATCCCTTCTCTTTTTCTTTTCCTCATGCATATAGGTATATTTTGAACCCATAGGAATGACCCCCATGGTTGTATCTCCATTTGTGTCCATTTCGTGTCCATTTGGAGGTCATAGGAGTGTCCTTTGTGTTGTGGTTGTGTCCATGTGGAAAAATCCCAAATTTGGACACACTATGTGTTGTTGTTATGTATGAATGAATTATTACATGTTTAATCTCATATTTTTGTATTGGAGATGTGTTCTATAGTGTCTCATATATATATATTAGTGTAGAGAGTGAGTTCTTGATATATTATGTCATATACTTGTGTTCTTTTGTCTTAAACTACCCAAATCCGTCATGATTTTTATCTACGTTTTTAATTTCAGCCCTAACTTAGAAATGTCATAACTTCTAGCTCAAAGCTCGGTTTAATCTTCCGTTTTTTTAAAAGAAGCGTATTGAAGTTAGCTTTCCAAAAACATGTAGTAATAGGCCTAATTATTTCTGTAACTTTCTGGAGAATTATTTGAGTGTCAGCTGTACGAAAGACAAATGCGTTCTCGGTGTTTTCGCGATTCCGGGAGTTTTTGAAAACGAAAACGAGATCCGTTTGAAGTTCGAAAATCTAACACATAAATCTATAACATACTTTAATCCTAGATTTTAATTCATGCTGAGATGGTACAGTATTGATTATTAGTAGGAGTTACTATTCGGTATATGCATTTTGTGCACCCTTGTGTGTAATATAATATTCTATTTGATTTTAACCCATGTTAATGTATATACATTGTGTAATTAAATAGAGAATGCAAGCATGAGTAAATGTTTAAATAAATGATATATGAGGTGTAAGTATCCTATCTAATGTAAGCATGTATAAGTATGGCTTGTAATGAATATGTAGGTTCCATAGTATGTAATGTATGGTGCATATAGTAGTGCAAGAGAATAAATGAATGATGAATGAATGCAAGCATGAATGTAATGTAATAATAGATGTAATGTATGCAATATATAAGTTAATGAGATGTAATGTTCTATGTTAACACAAATCCTATATTACCTTATGTACCCCTTACACTATGTTGATACTATCACACTTGACACTTTGTTCACTTACACTTTGACACTCTTTGATATGTATACACTATGTATGCCCATTTAACCCTCACTTGCCCCTTTGCCATGTTCACATACACACACATAGCCTCTTAAATAAGTATTTATGAATATAGTTAACTTAGCTATGTATGTATATTATATATATGTTAGCATATTGTGTTGTAATATATAAGTTTATATAACCATTTGAAATGCCATGATTATAGACCTAATGTTGAATACCAATATATGCATGTGTATATATGTGTAGACATATATAGCTTAAAGTAATAGATAACCTAGTGTATATCCAATGTGAATTCTTGCCTATTTGAGTATTGAATAATTGCATGCTATATAGAGTTGGGTGTATGTTGGCTTGTATAGCCTTGTATTGATGTGTGCTTGCTAGGATAGTCTTGGTTAGGCCTAGTGTAAACACCCTGAATTTTCAGGGAATTTTTAAAATTATTATTTTTATTTGAAGAATAGCTTGTTAATTTTTTTAATTAATTAATTAATTAATTATTTCTAATCAGGGTTTAATTTATATTGTATATATATATATATATATATATATATATATATAATATATATATATATATATATATATATATATATATATATATAGATGCAAGATTACTAAATATTGTTATTTGTTAAATAAATGCTGTTACATTAATTATTAAATTATTTATAAACTCTAACCAAGTTTCAAATAGATTTATTATTAGATTATATTTATATCAATAATTAAATATATAGTGTTATTATTCAATTGGTTTTATTTTTAGATTATATATATATCTATACTTATATAGATGTGGTGTTAAAATTCCTAGCAACCAAACCCATTCCTTAAGTTTAACCCTAACTTAGGCCCAACCCAGTATGGTCCTATTCATTTGGATCTCCTTCATGCATATATATATATATATATATATATATATATATATATATATATATATATATATATATATATAAATATATATATATATATACATCTACTCTCAACCCTAACCCTAAACTTGCCTCCACACAACCACCAGCCCCCTTCATCACCGCCACCCTATCCCTCTCTCTCTCTCGTCTATCTCCTTCCCCCCTCACCCGGAGCCCCGCCGTCGATGACGAGATGCGGCATTTCCCGCGCCCGCGTGTAGCAGTCGGTGCCCCCCCGCGCGCGCTGCAACCGACCGCCCCGTCCGGCGGCCCCCTCGTCGGCGCAACCCCCTCGTCGGCGAGCCACCCCCCTGCGGCGTGGCAAGGTAACCCCGACCCCCCCGTGGCGCTGTCACGTGGATTAAATCCTCTTTGCATGCTTTAAACCAAGTTTTAATAATTAAATTCTGAATATTCAGATTATTGTAAGGATTGTTGTGATGAATATTGATGATTAATTAGATCTAAATGTAGGAAATTATTGGTAAATATGTAGGGGTTCTACCCTAATTTCGTGGATTTAATATTAATTATTGATATTTATTTATATTTATTATGAAGTTTCAATGTTAGTAATTAATTAAATTGTTTTCTGTTTTAATTTTTATGTAACATTTTGTTTACGAATTAGAGAAAACTTTGTACATAAAAAAGTTTATATAATTAAAATAGTATTTTAAAATATTTTTCCAGAATTTTATAATTTAATTTATATTATTTTATGTGAAAATAGCGAATTTACACTGTTTAATTAATTCCGTTTTGATGCTTATTTTTTTAATTAATAAATAATATAACTTATATGGAAAATAGATTTAATTATAAAGTAAGTTATGGAAATTTTTCCAGAATTTGATTGGTGTTTAAATATTATTTAGAATTTATCTTGGAAGTTTTGTATTAATCAAATTGAATATTAAATATTGTTTTCAATTTATCTTATTTATTTGGTTAGTAATTAAAAATACTTATTGAATATAAATGTTTGTAATAGCATGTTATAATGTAGAAAAAAATTCCAATATTTATTTATTATTATTTATAATTATTTGGATTTAGTTGAGTAATTTCTAGATTTATTACATAAGTTGAATATATTATATAATTAATTGTTATTAATTATATAAATATTGTAAATTTTGTGAAGTGATATGATTCTGTTAGAAATGTGTAAATATGGTATTTAGGAATTTATTTTATGTTTTTAGATATATTTACGAATTTTTAAGACTTAAAAGTAATTTTGAGAATCATATTTAGGTTTTGTTCAATTGTGTAATAATTATTTATTGATTTAAATAATTATTAATTTTGTGTTACTACTGTGAATTTAGTTTTAATGATTAATTTAAGGTTTGGTGGTGATTTATTTGGATTTATTTAGAATTATTAAGTACTTATTGTTATTATTCAACTAGTAATTTAAATATAGTTTTAATGATAATACTTTATTTTCTGTAAAATATATATATAATATATATTTATTATTCTGATATTATTATTTT